>CM060956.1:44315323-44412823 GCA_030765055.1 Mantis religiosa | reverse complement strand
CGTCCGGCTTTATTATCTCAAAACAATATTGATTTTGTATGAAATTATAGTGAAACAGTTCATTTTTAAGAAAATTCATAATATTGAAGATAACTTAATCGTTTTGTTTGAAATAGTATAGATGGAGAAGCTATGCAGTATATAAATAAAAGATTAAAATTTTCAACATTCTATAAGCCGTAATATTTCAATTGGTATTACCTACTTTATAGGGTATCGCCAGACTGAAGAAGTCAATGCCATAGTCGGGCCGCTTTAACTCACTGAGCTACCATGGCCAATGTGCCAACACGACATTAAATTCTCCAACTGACTCGTGTTTTTCCCGGTAAACCACTTAGGAGTTCTCATAAACACATGAGACAACTAACTTAATGGCGACTTACTATGCTGTAAGTACTTTAAGGCCCGGGCTTTATAGTTCGGACCACTATTAGGTTCAATTAATGGAAATTAATTGTTTTTTCACACTAACCGTGTGTAGGGCACACTATGAAAGGGTATAGCCAGACTGAAAAATTCAATGCGATAGCCGGGTTTTGAACCACGGATCTTCTGGTCTCCGTCCAGTCGCTCTGAACCATTGAGGTACTATGGCCAACGTGCCAATATGACCTTAAATTCTCCAACTGACTCGTGTTTCTCCCGGTAAACCACTAGGAGTTCTCATAAACATATGAGACAACTACCTTAATGGCGGCTTTCAATGCTGTAAGTACTTTAAGGCCCGGGCTTTATAGTTAACCACTAATAGGTACAATTAATGGAAATTAATTTTTCTTTCACACTCTTCTCTTTCATAATGCGTCCTACACACGGCTAGTGTGAAACAACAATTAATTTACTTTATTTTTATTTATTTAAATTTTTTATGTGATATGAGTCAAATTCGTCCAGGTTTTCTTTACTAATTAGGTAGAAAAATATCTTTGACATAAATGAACACGTGAGATAGAGAATAAAGAAAAGAAGGACCGATTTCAAATCGTGTGGGATGTAGACAGCCTCTGAAGGTTTCATGTAACACACAAACACACGCATGCGCGTGAGCTGTTCATCAAGCATGCAGCAGTAACATCGCGGCTGTACAGAATCTTCCCACCCTAAACCTCCCTTCTCTGAAATCTCCTCACCCCCAACTCTACACACACACATACGCGGCAGCACAACCCCAGTTTCCGGAGACCGAGTTCCGGTCCGACCGGAATCCCATTAGAATGCATCGTTGCCACATTTCCACCCATCACCAAACAAACAGACGGATTAGAGGCAAGCTCGTTGGGTGCAGGGGTTGGGGTACTGGAAGGAACACAGCCCCGATATAAGCATGCCGTGAACGTTAAAGTGTATACCACAACGTGTCAAATTAGCAACACATAGCCGCTCAACACACTCACATAAGGTTTAGAAACCTTTCAATCACGTTTATTCAACAAGGATTCACGGGCCATTAATTGCTTCGCACTGGTCCGCAATGTAGTTTAATGAGACATGATAGATCATTGATTACAGAACACATTTAACCATGCTTTAGTAAGGCTATAAATTTGGTACAAAAGTAAAACACAAAACATGTTTTATGCTTTAAGAGAGGTGTAGATTTTTTTTTGTGTTTCTTTTAGTCAATTTCTTTTAATGTTCTGTTGTATTTTCAACTAAATAGTTCATGAAGTCCATTGATATATACAAGGGCTGTTCAATAAAGAATGATCATAATTTTTTACGGTCAACATTTTTCGCACTACAATTTAATCTTATTATATGCTGTTAGCTTAATGTGAAGCAAACACGCCGTAATGTTTTCATTGTTGGTACTCCTGGTTCCCACCTGTGAGAATCAGGTAAGTTCAGACATGTCAGTATCGCCTACAGCTGAATGGAGGTAACACGCGAGGAACAATATGCGACTTTGAAATTCTGCTTTCATCTCAACAAATCTTCAGTTGAGGACTATACAATGTTACAGGAGGCCTATGGAGAGTCTGCTCTTCTCTACAGTACAGCTCGAAGATGGTTTAGAATGTTTAATGAGGGGATACAATAAATTTCAAAGGAAGGTGAACCCGGTGCTCCAGTTACTGCTCTTACGGAAGAAAAAATCAACACTGCTGCTGCCATTGTGACAGAGGATCGACAAATTACCTTAAGATCAATTTCTGAAATACTGAACATTTGGCTGACTCCCACACGTTGGTGACAGAAACATTACAGATGAGACGTGTTTGTGCGCGATGGGTTCCCCAACAAAGGGACATTCCCTTGTAGGTCTGCATGCAGTTAAAGTTGATGCTAGAGGAAGATCCGGAGTTTCTTTCAAACGTAATCACCACTGATGAAACTTGACTACTTCATTTTAATCCTGAGAGCAAACAGCAACGCTCATTGTGGAAATCTCCTTCATCACCAACCCGCAAAAAAGCAGAAGTGGTTGCTTCTGCTTGGAAAGTTATGGTTATCTCATTCATTGATATTCATGGAATGGTTTATCAGCATGTTGCACAGGCACACACATCAGTAACTGCACAATACTACAGGGATGTCCTGAAAACATTGCAGGTCCATATCAGGCACAAAACACCACATTCCTATGAAGCAGGCTGGATGCTGCACCACGATAATGCGCGGCCGCATATTGCCAATATTGTTGCTGAATATCTTGCAAAAATCAACGTGAAGTACATCCATCACCCTCCCTATAGTCCGGATATAGCCCCATGTGACTTTTTTCTATTCCCTAACTTGAAGAAACGCCTTAGTAGGAGGAATTATCCATCATTAGAAACAGTGGTGAAAGCTGCGGAGGTGATTTTAAAGGATCTCTCAAAAATGGTTTCCAGCATGTCTTTGAAGATTGGCAGAAACGCTAGGACAAGTGCATCGCATTCAGGGGAGACTATTTTGAGAATGACCATCAAAATTATGGTGATAAGTAAAGGTACGTTGGCAAAAAAATTATGATCTTTCTTTATTGAACAGTCCTCGTATTTATGCAACTGAATGTTTTGTATACATGCAGGATGCAATATTAAAAATTCTCCAAATGATATTAAATAAATATAGGTCCCGTATAAATATTAATAAAACAGTCATTTGTTTTCATATATTCACAGCCGTCTGAATCCTACGCTATGCTCCTTACCTCCTAGGTAGTGTTGCCCATAACAAACCGAGATATGGATGTAGATCGCAGTGCTTATTCTAAGTTCTTTTATAAGCAAGTTTCTGACTGAAAATATGACTAAAACAGTGAGTAAATTTAATCCGAGACACGCTCACGCCATGGCCGAGCGGTTACACGGTTTGGCTCTCATCAAGATGACCCGGATTCGATCCTAGGCGATGGCAAAGTGAGATTTTGATGGACAACACGGCGCTGGGGCGAGTTTTCTCCCACCATCGTTCCACCAATTGCTCCAGTATAATCTTTCATTTCATCCACTTCGCCCTCATTCATCTACTTCCCTTACTCTCATTCCGGGTACCGGACTGATCACCTATCGCTGGATTTCTCTTTTATTCACAGCTGTAGCCAGGGCCGCAGTGGAGGGGGAACACGGATGTACGTCATCCCCCCACTATTTTTCGGAGGGGGGCGCAGTCCCCTTACTAATAATATAATTTTCAAGATACGGCATTAAACTTAGAGTCACACATTTGCAGGGGGGTTGAGTCTGAGTGACCAGTTCAGCGAAAGTTTTCTGCATTCATGCTTGGGGTTAGGACTTGACAAACATCGCAATAAAAAAGAATAATATACACGAGGCGGGTAAACCGTGCTACGTGTAATTTGAGCCTACTCTTGCATCGTGTAAAAGTTTCTACGACCAATATTTGAGATTTTATAAACACTTGAATTCACTTGTCAGTCTAGTGTTAGATCCGGAGAGCAGTTCTGTATTGTTTCAATCTGGAATATGACAAGTTTCTATAAAGTGCTATAAACCATTGTTTAAATATAGAGTATTATTGGTGCTATAGCTTTTTTAAAATTATGAAATGAACTATAGTCACTTATTTTATTGATACTAAACCTAAATTCGCGGTTTCCTTTGTCTCTGAATGTTCTGCAAGTACTTCTAAAATTAATAAAACTGACAAACAAACCATTAAAATAATTTCTAGTCATTTGGAGTCCGGAAACTCGCCTGATCATCCTGTATGTTGGACTGACAGTACGTGTAGTGAATTCAGACAAAGTATGAGTGGTTAGTGTTCAAGATAGGCAAATTGGTGTCCTCAGTTTGTAAAAACGTGCAAGATATAAAAGTAAACAAATATCAGAGAGGGTATATTTCTAAGGAATGGAGTGGACTTCTTGTGGGTCCAAGTGGAGGAACTAAAGGTGTCCAACTAACATCTCTAAGGAACAATATCCACAAATATAAGAATTCTGAAGCCCATATAGCAGCATGCATATAAGAGAAAGCAGGACAAGAAAATCTTCTACAAAACCTTGTGGTTGAACATCACATTTTCGACAGTACGAGGAAAGTGTTTCGCACTGCATATGTTGTAGCGAAATATAACAAAACGTATTCAGATTTGTCCAAGCTTCTGAGTTTGCAAATTGAAAATGGACAGGACATGGGCAAAACACTACACAGCAGACTCAGTTGTGTTAACTCTTTCTGTTATGTCATCTCTCATCTCTGATGTTTTACTATTAACGGACCTCCAATATGTGGATCCCGTAGGGGAGGGGATTCGTCCGCTTCAGGTGCCGTGGTGCGGGCGCTGCGGACGCTTAGCACTCGTGGTACCTCTGACGTTACTAGAGGAACCTCGGGTCTAACTGCCGAGCCCCTTCCTGATTGGGAGTTGTTCGGATTGGGTTGGACTCGAGGGGTCAGTGTGTTCCCGACACCCACAGAGAATTTGGTACCTCCGGCCAGGCTACGCCCGCCCGGAGGGGACAGAGGGTTGCCTCATAAGTCCCGGGTACCAGCCTGCAGAGCTAGTAGAAGGTGTGCTAGATCACCAGGTGGCCCCACCGAGGTCATATTGGTAGTCTTCCCTGCAGGGTTGACGCGCGTAAGTGGCGTATCCACTTCCACCCGTCTTGACGATGTATTCGATGGGGGGGGGGGGCTTTTAAACTCAAGATATTGCCCCATGGAAAGACTCCCGGAGTTTCCATCGCTCCCTGGTAGAAGGAGGCGTGGGTCCTTGGTCCTACGGGTCCATGACTAATGGGAGTAGATCCTCTACACCTAAATAAAAAAAATAATAGTACATATGTGGAACCCAGATAATGACATAAAAGAACGGATAAAAAGTCATAGGCATGCTGAGGATAAGCAAAGCAGGAAGGCGAATCTACAAGTGTAGCATTCTTATCGGTTCTCCAGCATCTGGAAAAATTTTTAGGTGAGTCACCCTACATTTATTGTTAGGAATACGACCCTGTTTGTAGCTCCCTCAACCGACACCTAAAATGACATAAGTGTTAGGGGAGCATAAATGAACAGGACTGTGTCCTATACCACAGAAGAACAAGAACAACAAGACGAAGACAAATCTGCTTAACAATTTGCTTATATTTCTTGTTTTAAGATCAAGCTCTTTTTTGAAATGCTTGACTGGCAGCTATCGTCAGGATTTGTTAATTACGCCACTAAAAGTTTCTGTAATTGCTTTAGTGGCTTAGGATGCCGAAGGCACCTGTTGATTTAACAGGTCGACAAGCTACGTTTTAGAGTGTACTGAAACATATAAACAAATGTTTAAGTTGTTCTTGGGAAGCAAGCCAGGAGAAAAGACGATCAGAAATCGACGTTTCGGAGGTGTGCATCTCTCCCATTATCAGGATATTTATTAAGTGTTATAACCACAAATGAATCACTGGATATAACACAAATATAAACAAAGACAAAACACTATCGAAGTTCGCATTACTGAACAAAAGACTGGTGATGGGAGAGATGCACACTCCCGAAACGTCTTTTCACCTGGCTTGCTTACCGAGAACAACTTGAGCATATTCGTCTCCAGGAAAGCTTCAGGTCTTATTTTATAAACAAACGTGTTTATCGGTCACTGTATTGTTTTATTCCACGATTGCGTTATTCAGAAGAGGACCGATCTTCGATCCTGGAAACAGGCCGCGCCGTGGCTAAGTGGTTAGACCGCTTGGCTCTCACCTAGGTGGCCCGGGTTCGATCCCAGGCGACCGCAAAGTGAGATTTGTGGTGGACAACACGGCGCTGGGGCGGGTTTTCTCCGGGATCTCCGGTTTCCCCCGCCATCTCATTCCACCGGTGCTCCATCTTCATCTCATGTATCATCAGTGTCATCGCCTGCGGTGCCGTATGTAGTAAAAGCGGGCGTTAAATACTACACATTTCATATCATTCCACGATTGCGTTATTCAGAAGAATATCTCGTATATGATACGTTACCTTACAGTAACCGAACAGGTAGTAATGCATACGGCTTGCATTTATGAAGTCGTGGCTCGGAATACTGTGGCGGACCTTCCTGACCCATGGATTTATTCGGGAGTTTCCTGGAGTCACTGGACCATTGCTGGGAAGAAAAATTGAATCCTCCAAATTTCCCGTGCCTCCAATTTTCCTCACTTCTTATTTCGGGAGTTTCGAAGTGGATGGCAGAGAGCTAAGCTGTTAGAGCAATAGTGAAGGAATAACCTGAGCTACCTCCCATTCACTACAATGGAAAATATATGTTTCTTCCGGTCAAAACCTTTCCTTGTTGTCAGTTTCCTTCCACCACTGCTTCCACAAATGTGCAGATTCCTGTAGTAAAGACTCTTCCACCTTCGCCCTGAAAGATTCGCCACAACACTGCGTACGAGCAAGAGGGTGAGCACTGCCTTCTCCTTCCAGAAATTCGTGAGTTCTTATCCCTCACAGACTCTAATCCTTGTTTCACATAAGCTTGCCCCATATCTCTTAACAGTCACGTGACCTTATCACCCCTCGTTGTCTGCTATTGCCCAGTGCGGTAAAATTTAGTTCGTTATTTAACATGGTGATATATTTATATGTTGCATGTTAATTCTTAAACGAAATAAAGAGGAGGTTCCTTTGCTCTTAAGCACATGACACGATAGCACGTGATTTAGCGGTAGTGATGACATATTTGTTTATATGACTTTTATCACTGACCTTGTTTTGAACTGGATTATCTCCATTCGAAGATGCGTTGTGCCGAGTGCGAGAGCTAAATTATTTTATTGATCGTTTATTACGCGTGTACTTATTATATGTATAATGGCAGAGTCTAGCGCCAGTTTTTCACTGAAGCATCGCAAGGGGAAACCTTTACAAAGCGGCGAAAAAAGAATTGTAGTGCATGTTTTTAATGCACTCACAGAGAAGAATCCGTTTTTGTCAGTGAGAGAAGTCGAACAGCTGTGCTCTGAACTTACAGGTGTGAGTGTTAGATGCGTAGGAACATCGCGACATGAAATTGAGGCAACAGGAAAACTTACCACTCCAGGGGCGATATTGCTGTGTGGCGAAGACGTTATTTAAGGACAATCAGATTTTACTGAGATACAAATCGCAAAATATACTACCTTGACGAGACTTGGGTGATGAAGGACACACGACAAGTATGGTGTGACACGACTTTTAAGACTGAAAGACAAGCATTTTTGCAAGTTATATGTGCTGGTTTTAAAAAATATCAGTGGAAAAGGCCGAAGGCCTTTCATTATAAACTTGTTTCAGTTTCATTGCTCATTCATTCAGTTTCAAATTGCTCAGTTTCATTATAAACTTGTTTCAGTTTCATTGCTCATTCATTCAGTTTCAAATTGCTCAGTTTCATTATAAACTTGTATTTTTGAATGCCTTCATATTCCTATTTATATGATTTTATTTATCTTCCTGGCAATTATTATTATTATGGCGCGAAAGCATTAGCCAATTAGGATGAGGGGGGAGGTAGTTGCACGCGGAGTGATATATGTCAGTGGGACAAGGTTATATGAAAGAGAGATTAGGCTACTTTAAACAGATGGTCGAGGCTCCCAAAATAACATCATTGGCAACTCGATGTTTAGAGTGAGTGGTAAGTAAGGAACGAATTAAGCAGTGCAGAAATGAACGGCAGTTAAACTGAAGTAGACGTGGAAACGAAGTCTAAAATTGTTGCTGGCAAAAGTATACCATTTTCGTTAGTGGTCAAATTATTTCAGTTATTTCGCTGCATAAAGTTTTTCACTACATCATCATCATCATCATCATCATCATCATCATCATCATCATCATCATCATCATTATCATTATTATTATTATTATTATTATTATTATTATTATTATTATTATTATTATTATTATTATTATTATTATTATTATTATTATTATTATTATTATTATTATTATTATTATTATTATTATTATTATTATTATTATTATTATTATTATTATTATTATTATTATTATTATTATTATTATTATTATTATTATTATTATTATTATTATTATTATTATTATTATTATTATTATTATTATTATTATTATTATTATTATTATTATTATTATTATTATTATTATTATTATTATTATTATTATTATTATTATTATTATTATTATTATTATTATTATTATTATTATTATTATTATTATTATTATTATTATTATTATTATTAGTTTGCATCATAACTAATGTTGGCTTTCTGATTTTGGTGTTTTGAAAAATTTATTGGTTTTCTTTTGTTTGGCAATGCTATTTACAGGATACTATGGCTAGTGTCGCGTACATTACAAGTATGTATCAGTCTTCAGTTGTTAATAAACAATGACAAAATGGAGATAACAAAGTTTGAATTTAGAGACCTTCTAGAACACTACTGGAAACTAGATTATAAAGCCGCTGCTGCAGTCCGAAAAATATGCGAAATGGAAGGAGGAGTTGTCGTTAGTGTGTGTGTGTGGTTCCAAAGTTTCAGCAATGGAGACGAAAACACTGAAGATTTACCACGTTCTGGAAGACCTAAGGTATGAAACACTGGGGATACAAGTTTGGCGAGAAAATTTGCAAGAAAGTTCCCTAGG
Source organism: Mantis religiosa (assembly GCA_030765055.1). Taxonomy (NCBI): domain Eukaryota; kingdom Metazoa; phylum Arthropoda; class Insecta; order Mantodea; family Mantidae; genus Mantis; species Mantis religiosa. The sequence goes on along the minus strand of CM060956.1, from coordinate 44,403,800 downwards.
CTTTCAGACTTTGTGCATCAAAGGATACTACACATCGCCACATTAAGACACTTGGAAAATCACACAGAAGCTGTAGACCTATACCTCATGAACTGACACCTCAACAGGCTGAACGTAGACTCGATATCTGTCGTCAGCTTATCCGTAATCCCAAGGATGATAGATTGGTCAGGAGAATTGTCATTTGTGATGAGATTTGGGTATTGTCGCGAACCATTGTTGCGGCAGGCGCGGCCAGCGAGCACAAAGGGACAGATACTGCAACGCGGAGATAAAAAGCTTGCCGAAACAGATAAAGATAAATGACATCTTTCTAGTGCTGTCTGGATTGTAAGAGAACATTCCGAAAGTTTCTAGGACAGTGAGTGGAGCTATAAAAGCAGCCGCGAATCGGAAATTAAAACAGTTACGAAAATAGATTTGACAATTCTCTTCCAACAACAACATGTTAAATAACGAACTGATTTTTACTGCACAACAGTCTATACTACAATAGCAGCCAATGAGAGGTGATAAGGTCACGTGAGCGTTAAGAGATACGGGGCAAGCTTATGTGAAACAAGGATTAGAGTTGAATTCATTTCGATCTGTTATTTTGTATTCATTTAATACACAATCCAGCCGCTCTTTCTTTGTTTATTTTATTATATCTGAGATTTGCTACAATTCAGTCATACTAAGACGGGATAACAGTTGACTGCAACTGTTGGTTCGATAGGTGTGTAAATTTTATGGAAAAGAAATGGCATTCCAATCTTGGGGAATGAACCACTTTTTCTATTCCCAGGCGCGTGCTGAAGAAAGCAAGTCTGCTTGACATTAGAAGTACTCTTAACTGCGCAGGCTCAGATGTCAAGAGTCCCCTAAAGATAATACCGCTCATTTGTTTAACGAATTCTCCCCCTCTTTGTACTACGAGTGCCATTGTAACTATTATAAAGGAATTGACTGCATTTTGATGGGAGGATATATGTTATTTCGACTACTTTTTGAAGCGGAATAAATTGCTGTTACAGGGTTGGGCTATTGCACTTCATCGTAATTAGTTTATGAAGTACTAGAAGCAGAGTACTAATTGGTGGTCGTGGTTAGCCTGACCAGTTGTCACGGGGGTCTGTTCTGTATTGGGGAGGTATGATTTTTATCCACTCTAAATGTGTCGAACGTATTTTCCAAGCGCCTGAGGTTGAACTGATGGGTATAAGCGCTCTTTTATTTGAGGCACTTAGAACTATAATGGCCTAAGGCACAACATCGTTGATTTTGAGATTTTAGCACGTATGCATACTACAGGCATTTGCCAACCTTGTAGTCAACCAGCTGTAGCTGTGCTTTAGGCCCTCTTTGATTTAATGAAACATTCATAAGAAGCTGTCCCGCCAGTTTTCCTGATGTTCAGTTACATAAGGTCCCAGAGCATGACGTCCCACACGTTTTGTTGTTCTACGCTATTCACTTTTTATCTAGTGTTGCCAACGTAATTTACCCTTTACATCGCGTTCACAAGTAATACATCGTAATGGGAATTTCTTGCAAAGAAATTTTGATTTTAACAAACATATATTTTTCTCAAAACTGTGCTTTTGTGTCCTTATGGTTCTCAGCGCCTCATTTGATTTAGGGGGAGACGTAGGCATTATTATGATAACTTTTGTATTTTATAACTTTTCAATTGATAGATTATAGATTTGAGAATATATTCCAATTGTTATTTATAACATTAGAATTGTAAATTACATTGAGCTACACAAAATAATGTTTTAATGTTTCGAGCACTTCATGAGTCAATTCCTACTAATTTTGGGTTGAGAAAAACAAATATCACAATGAAAAAGTTTTATTAGCTCTAGTTTCTATGACATACACAAGGTGTAAGTATTACATATTAACGCATTGAGAGAAAAGGATACATTTTAATTACATACATGCTAACAACAATGAAAGTGCATTTGATTTTTTTAACTGGTAATTACCTGCTAAGAGTTCTAAATTGCTGGAAAAATACTTCGCAGATAGTCGTGTCTGAAGAGAATCATGTGGTGGCCTATTGACTTCTTCGTCTTTTAGCTTGCCTCTTGTGATGGAGGTCCGCAGAATCCCTATACAAAGACCAACAGTAATCCGCAGGCATTACTTCATTCCAACGGCCCTGATATCTTTGTTCCATAACAGAAATGTCCTGATGGAATCTCTCCCCATGTTCATCACTAACAGCTCCACAAGTAGGAGGGAAAAAGTCTAGGTGGGAGTGGAGAAAATGGATCTTAAGGGACAAGTTGCATCCAAGGTTACGGTATTTTTGCAGGAGCACTGTCACCAAATGCATGTGGTTGTCATCTATGGTATTTTGAGAGGTGTGCCAACTCCTAAAACAAAATTCCCCCAAATTTAAAATGTTCACTCTAAAAAACGTCACTTTATCTTCAAAACAAGAGCTAATCTATCATTTTATACTAATTTTTTAATTAAGCAAATGGAAATACTTGTAAATTCACTATTTTTAAGCCCGAAACATTTTCATTGTTTCCCAGTGTTATTATAAATTTTAGAACTGGTTTATTACGAATAAACAGTTTTATGTCACGATGTTTCGGCTCTATTAGTAAATATTACATCAGATGAACTTAGTTTGCACTACATTTGTACAAATCCATATTATATTTAATCTGAGTCTTACGCCACTAATATTTATATGTAAATATAGAAGTATATGCAACATATTCCAAAAACAACGCCTTAAACAACACAGTTAATTCTTTAGCTGGATGTTTGTTCTTTTCGTGTTCTTCAGTAACCTTATTTTTTCCTCCAGTGATAACGTCTTCCGTTTAGAACTCATTTTACAGAATTTGCGCACACAAACTATGCTTTTTAAAATTACCCAAGTTCACAGTTTTCTTCCACTCGTGCTTGATCATTTGTAAGAACGAAACTGAGAATGAACACACGGCAGAACAGTTGACCCCTTACCATATGTGTTGAAAGAGAGTTGAGAGAGCTGATGGTTTGTATTCCTTTTTCCTTCAAGGATTACACTGAATGATTTTATGGTTAATGGAACTTCGGTGTAAGCATAGTCGCCTTCAAAACTATTGCACTTTTTAAAATACGTACGCTGTAATCCATTACACGTCAAGTTATCCGTTTTAATCCGGTTACTTACGCAAAAGCTTCCAAAAATTATTTGCGTTTGCACATTAGACCGTTTCCCAGCTTAGAGTACAATTTTATTTGGGAAATAGCTCCCTTCCGAAATGTATATTCAGTTTTTCCAGGTTTCCGGAAAATAAGGGGTCCGTTTTAGGCCGGTTTACTGTGCAAGTAGTGTTACTGTAGTACCTGGAACAGAAGTTTCACAAATTACCATTGTCTATATAAAACACTGAATTATATTTTGTTTCAGGTCATTTGAATTGTTGATTGGTTTCTACAGATAAAAGCTTCGTACGTTCCCCTCCTTTTATCACTGTTCCCATTGTTTATTAGATTTTCTAGTAGCTCTATGTGAGCTTTTGATTCCTCCTCCATGGTATATTGATTTAATTTATATACCGTCGCTCATAAGTCTCAACGGCTAGGAGTTCTCAATACAATGGCCCACAGAGCTTTGTCTATCTCTGATCCCAGCCACTTAAAACAAGAATTACAGCACCTGAGACTCACTTTCCGTCAAAACGGCTACTCCGAATATGACGTTGAAGCCTCGATCACCAGAGCTAAGAAATGGAAACCTCTAATTCAGCAAGGATCAAATAAGCCTACCCCTACAGCCTGCATCCCGTTTACCGGCAACCTATCCGGCAGAATCAGCAGAATTCTCACCAAATACATCAGGACCATCCACAAGCCACCTCCGATTAAACATCTGTTGAGACCACTGAAAGACAAACTGGACTTCCAAGTTCCGGGAGTGTACCGCATTCCCTGTGAATGTGGGCGTCGCCCGCCTTGATAGCGTGGTGGTAGCGTGTCTGCCTCACGATCAAGAGGTCCCGAGTTCCAATCTCGGTCAGGGTGAGTTACCTGGGTAAGGTTTTTCCGGGGTTTCCCCTTATCCTGAAAGACGAATGTCGGGTAACTCCAAGCTCTATGTAACCTGGGCTCATTTGAGCATCATTTCACCCATTCCATTCGATATGACTCAACGTTGGAGGACGTAAATTACATAAAGAAATGTGAATGTGGGACACCTTATATAGGACAAACCGGAAGGACCATCGCTACCAGAATAATCGAACATGATTAATGTTTAATGCAACCTGAGAAGTCTGGGCTGGCAGAGCATTGTTTTGATAACGACCATAGAGCCAATTTTCGGGAGACGACCATCTTGGCAATATGCAACAGTTACTGGGAGCGGAGAATTAAGGCGATTTCCTCTGAAAGGAGCACGCTTAATCGTGATGCTGGATTTCAGTTCAGCTCCTCTTGGAAAACGGCCTTAAAATGGAAATCCGTCGATTTAAGAAGCAAAGATCAATACAGCTTGATAATCAAGTTAAGTAGTTACGATTCTTTGACCCAATTTTCTATACTCACGCCATCTCCTGACCTGGCATTTAATTTACTGAAAACAGTCTTTTGTTCAGTAATGCGAATTTTGATAGTGTTTTGTCTTTGTTTATATTTGTGTTATATCCAGTGTTTCATTTGTGGTTATAACATTTTATAAATATCCTGATGATGGCAGAGTTGCACACTCCCGAAACGTCGACTACTGCCCGAGAAAAAATTGAGCATTAAAGGACCTTATTTATATTGATGCCATCGTTTAAAATTTGACTGTTTCTGAAGATCTCTAATTTTGGGAGCTCACAAGCACTTCTTTAGTTTTGCTATAGAACCTAGAGAAAATATTTTTGAAAGGTACATAAACTCTCTTCCAGATTAATATACTGCTTTAGATTTTTAACAGGTCTTACTTAATTCGAAAAGGTGGCTGAAGGACATCTAACTGATATACACTAAAAAATCAGTTAATTTATACCTGCAGTCTCATATGATTAAAAGTGCTACATGGTAGTTAATTTTTTATTTCAGGTTTGATTTTTTCACATTTGAAAATATAATTTTATTGTAAGAAAATTTATCATTATGTATATTGCTTTAGGTTCTGCTACTTGTGATTTAATTTTTATTTGTGTTTACTTTATTAAACATTTGTTTATAACAGAATTCTGCATGTTAAAAAAATTCAAATTAATGCTTTGTTCTTACCTGTATAAAGTACACATACTTTTTTTCCTCCATAAAGGTATTTTCCAAAAAGCGCTTGGATGAAAGTTACTTTTATATACGAATCTACCTTTGTGTCTTCCGAATGATATGCTGAGTTCAACTTACCATAAAGCAGATACGATTATGTTGAACTGTAAATCCTGGTCGCCTTCAGCGAACTGTTTAGCTGTTGTTTTTATTCCGCATCATTGTAATATGTAACAGATCATTTTTCACTCTTCGGTAATTTCTCTCGCTTAATCAACTTCCTCCGGGACATTGCTGTGATAATCAAAACAACACATTGACTTTATGCAGCATTGTTTTTTTTTTTACCACCGGAATTATAAAGACAACAAAACTAAAAACCTCCTAATGAATTATTTATTTATGATGTGAGGATTAGATTTCATTTAGAGAACGATATATGAGTGTTGCATGGCGAATAAAGCTAAAAACGTGTAATTTTTACAAATGTTACAGCTCCTGTCATATAATACTGCCAGAGGCTCCAGTGTTTTGTTTCACAGTTCTTACTCCTGTGATTCGTTTGTTATTTTCACAATAAATTGCTTACTTCAAACACCCGCAAACAGCAATCAACGTTACAGTTTTTTTATAGAAAATGATTTACTATTAAAATAGTTTCAATTCCTATCAAGCAGAATAGATAGACTTATGCCCGATTTCACCAACAAATGTTAAGACTTAACACGAGTTTAGCAATAGTTAAAACAAAAATTGCATTTCACCAACAAGTGTTAGCGTAACACTCTTGTTAAATCTTATGTTAAACTAACAAGACGAATTTCTGATGTTAATTCTTTAACAATTGTAAATAGCCAAGATGGTGAGCATGAACTCAGCTGTTGGTGTCGATTTGCTATATTTAAGATCGTCTAAATGGCGTTCATCATAGACTACGGCCTATGAGGAGAAATGATTTTTGAGGAACTATCCGAAGAAAATTGTTTTACAGAGGTATAGACTGTCGAAACATGTTGCTATGAAGGTTACTGCGGAAGTACAAGAGAGGTTAGAACATGCATCGAAAGGAATATGGTGATCTCGCCTTTGCTTCAAGTATCAATAACCTTGCGATTTTATAACTCACTGAATTATGTGGATAATACATTGTCCACCTCCCGTCTTGAAACCTTCTTCGCTCCTCGTTTTAAATTTACGTAATACTGAGTTAAAACATGCATAGAAAGGAATACGACTATCTCGCCTTTGCTTCAAATATTAATAACCTTGCGATTTTATAATTCACTGAATTATGTGGATAATACGCTGTCCACCTGCCGTCTTGAAACGTTCAAGTCACTTGTCCTCCTTCACACCTCGTTTTAAATTTACGTAATAATGAGTTAGAATATACATCGAAAGGAATATGCCGATCTCGCCTTTGCTTCAAGTATTAATAACTTTGCGATTTTATAATTCATTGAATTATGTGGATAAATACATTGTTCACGTCCCGTTTTGAAACGTTCAAGTCACTTGTCCTTCTTCGCACCTCATTTTAAATTTACGTAATAATGAGTTAGAATATACATCGAAAGAAATATGCCGATCTCGCCTTTGCTTCAAGTATCAATAACCTTGCGATTTTATAATTCACTGAATTATATGGATAATACATTGTTCACCTCTCGTCTTGAAACGTTTAAGGCACTTGTTCTTCGCACCTCGTTTTAAATTTACGCAATACTGACAAGTTGTTTGGTGCTTGTAGTAGTGACACATGCATTTGAATTAAATTCGTTTCCAATATTTTCCCCGTGACATCTTTCTCTTTTACATTCACTACATCTGTCCTGTTATTTTCCACGATATCCTTACACTTCGTCACCATTTCAGTTAACAATTCTTTCTCCGTGGACGAGAAATTTGTCTCATGGCTTTATTTATGATTTTGTTCATCCACCATTTGTGCAGAAGAAAATGAAAACAAAAGCGCATCGCAGCTCATCCATAGCCTTCTATAGCTGTGACATTTACAAGTTTCTTGGCGGTAACACAGGTTTGTTAACATTTTCATAAAACAGCTTGGTGAAATGCAAGAAATTTAACATTAGTTTTAGCGCTGTGACAATTGTTACATTACATTTGTTAACGTAGATTTTAACATCTGTTGGTGAAATCGGGCATTAATCAGACAACAAGCCTCTCGCATTAATCTAGAAGAAGGAATGAACGGAAGGCACAAAAGGTGACCAGAGTCAGATACCGATGTGTGCTATCAAAGACCCTGACGATTGCAATGTTGCACCAATCCTGAGCGAGAACTTCCTAGGCCACTTACAACCCATGAGTCTCGTGGTAGCCGAAATAGCTTTAGTAGGGGACACTATCAGCTCCTCCAAAGCTAAGGAGAAGTGTTATTGTCGTGCTGCTGGAACGGTTACCATGGTTTTATCTTTGTTAACAAAAACCTCTCAGATAACGCGCTGATTACTCTTGTAAGAGTGAGAGGGGAACTGCTGCACTTCTTGGATCTGTACTAAATACCAATGAACGCATCACTCCAGCCAATGGAATTCGCAGAAATCACAAATGACAGATGTATCTTCACTCCACGTGGAGTAATCAGTGTGTTATCTGAGAGCTACCTATTACCAAAGATAAATCCATGGTAACCATTCGAGCAGAACGACAATACCACATCTGGGATTGGGATTTCATTACGGAGGGGTTTCGGTACGTAGGTCACCATGCTGGGCACACTGATCCTCTGTCCTCTGTCCAGGAAGGAAGGATGAGGTGAAGGAGACAGAGGGCGGCCGATCCACGAAGCCACGACAGTACAGAGGGCAGGTCCCTACAGTTTACTTCGATAGAGAGCTCCCCTGAGAGGCCAGGACAACGAACCCACTCTCCTGCAGCGGGACGGCAACGAGCCCAGTAGCCGAGCCCCAAAGGTCTCTGGCTGGCGGTCCTAAAATGGTCCCAGCAGTGGAGCGGAGACCGGCAACCGACCTTCCGGAAGAGGAAGTAGTTTTCCTCAGAGAATATCATCCTGCCATGCACCGCCGAGACACCCGCCGACACTTCTATCCTGAAATAGACGATCAGATGAGACAGGACATGAAATGATAATGGAGGAAGAGGAAATCCGGGAGATGTAATTAACCTACCCAGCATTCACCTGGCGACCCGGGAAACCCCCAAAAAACGCATGGGTCAGGTAGGTCGGCCACGGGAATTGAACCCGGGACTCCAGAATGGGGGCCTAAGACGAAACCGCCTGAGCCATCCCGCGCGGTGTACCACACCTGACTTCTAACTTCCTGCCGCAACACGCCAACCGCCATCACCTGGTCCTACTCCCTGAAACATGAGGTTACATAGAGAACTAAAAACAACCTGGGGAAGGAAAGGATATATCGAAATATGTAGCTTATGCTTGGGTGAGAACAGGAGTGAGAAACTTGAAAGGTATAGGTCAAGATAGGGAGCTAGATAAATGTCCATTGTTTGGAATGCAGACTTCCACTGTACGGGGGCTGTTCAATAAAGAATGATCATAATTAATTTACGGTCATAATTTTTCGCACTAAATTTCAATCTTATTATATTCTGTTAGCTTAATGTGAAACAAACACGCCGTAGTAGTTTCATTATTGGTACTCCTGGTTCCCGCCTGTGAGAACCAGGTAAGTTCAGACATGTTCAGTATCGCCTACCGCTGCAGTGGAGGTAACATACGAGGAACAACATGCGGCTTTGAAATTCTGCTTTCGTCTCAACAAACCTCCAGTTCAGGTCTATGCAATGTTACAGGAGGCCTATGGAGAGTCTGTTCTTCCCTACAGCACAGCTGGAAGGTGGTTTAAAATGTTTAAAGAGGGGAGACAATCAATATTAAAGGAAGGTGGACCCGGTGCTCGAGTTACTGCTTTTACGGAAGAAAACATCAACACTGCTGCTGCAATTGTAAGAGAGTATCGACGAATTACCTTAAGATCACTTTCTGAAATACTGAAAATTTCATTGGGTGCCACCCACACGTTGGTGACAGAAACATTCCACATGAGACGTGTTTGTGTGCGATGGGTTCCGAGACTGTTGATTCCGTAACAAAAGGACATTCGCATGCAGGTCTGCATGCAGTTAAAGTTGATGTTAGAGGAAGGTCCGGAGTTTCTTATAAACGAAGTCACTGCTGATGAAACCTGGCTACATCATTTTGATCCTGAGAGCAAACAGCGAAGCTCAGGGTGGAAATCTCCTTCATCACCAACCCCCCCAAAAAGCAAGTCGTTGCTTCGGCTGGGAAAGTTATGGTTATCTCATTCTTTGATATTCATGGAATGGTTTATCAGCATGTTGTACCTGCACACACATCAGTAACTGGACAATACTACAGGGATGTCTTGAAAACATTGCAATCCATACATGTCGGTGGACTATACTTCCAACATTTTCTCTCAGATGTAAATAGTGTAATGTAATATACCAATTGTGTATTATATTATCCTAAACTTGTATGAGTGTCCTAAAATTGGTTCAACAATTATGGCCTATTGAAACGGTTCAGATTTATATGGATCGCACTATACAAAGGATCTTTTTATTTAAGTAGCGTGCTCTATGAATCACTTGGTGTAAAGGAAAGTCGAATATGATCAGTCTTATACTCATAAACGTCTTTCTCAGAATTCCAATTTTCCTCAGCAAACTTCCTAGTATTTGAACTTTATATCTTTGGCCATTATCCTTTTATAGTCAGAAATGTAATCGTATCTTCGAATACTGAATTCCGACGTAATGGATGTCATACATTCCTCACAGTTTGCGCTTCCGCCTACCAAATATATGCATTATATTCTGTTCAATTGTTCATATAGCTTTCTATCTTAAGAAATGTATAAATTTGTATTCAATTTTATATTTTTCCATCACCATGACAATTTTTTATAAATTGCAAGATCTACATTACCATATCTTCTTACATTTATTTTTCTTCGACTAGTGTAAGTATTCTAAAGTAGAATAATTTATTTTATTAAAGTGAAGATGTACACAAGGTGAATATTAGAACACTTAAAATAGAAATGTAATGCTCTTTTAGTTAATTCAAAAAAAAATTCTTCTTATGAGTATATTGAATGAGAAAAGTAAGAAATGTAGGTTATGAGGTATGAAAAAGGCGAATAGTTAGTTATGTGCAAATAGGATCAACCCAAAAGTCCAAATACCCTAAAGTCCAAGGACCCTGGCCCTCTTTTTAACCCGGGAGCGATGGATAACTCCGGTGCTGTTTCCATAGGGCAATATCTGATTTCTTGAAAAGCCCCCCTCCCCCGTTGACAACAACGTCAAGATGGGATGGAAGTGGATACGCCACTTACGCGCGTCAACCCCGCAGGGAAGACTACCGAAAATCTCGGTGGGGCCGCCTGGTGATCTAGCACACTTTCTACTAGCTCTACAGGCTAGTACCCGGGACTTATTAGGCCACCCTCTACCCCCTCAGGGTGACCATAGCCTGTTCGGAGGTACCCGATTCCCCGCGGATGTCGGAACACACTGCCCCCTCGAGTCCAACCCAATCCGAACAACTCCCCGACGGGAGAGGCTCGAATGTTCGGCCCGAGGTTCCTCTAGTAAAGTCAGAGGTACCACGAGTGCTAAGGTTCCGCAGCGCTAGCACCACAGCAGCTGAAGGGGACGGATCCCCTCCCCTTAAGAGAAGAGGAACCAACAGTGGACACTACTACTTATGGCCTGAACAGCTTAACCTCATATAATGCACTGCCATTGGAACTGAAAAGCTGCAGGAACATAAAAGGTTTTAAAAGGAGAGTTTCGTTGCGTTGAACAGGTAAGCCATTTTAACTACTTGGGAACCGATGTTAGTTATGACAAGGAATATGTCTACAATAAAATATGCAAATTTCAAAGAATGTGTGGAACAATAAATAGAACATTTAGTAATAAAATTTGTAAAGAAACAAAGTTAATGTTCTACAAAGTTATGGCTGTACCTATACTGACATACGGAAGTGAGACTTGGACGTTAACTAAACAGCAACAGAGTAAAATATAGGCTTCAGAAATGAAATTCTTGAGAAGTGTGAAAGGATGCACGAAAAAGGACTTAATAAGAAATGAAAAAAACAAGAGAAGAGATGGGCACTTTTAGTAAGAATGATAGATTAAAAGATCTCAAACAAAATTGGAAGGGACATGTTGAAAGAATGCCAGATAATAGACTTACAAAACAAATATTACAGTATCATCCTAAAGGTAGGAGATCGGTGGGCACACCCAGGAAACGATGGCTGGAGGACTTCGAAGGCGGAACAGGCACTTGATTGCCTATGCCATGAAGTGAAGAAGAAGAAGAAGAAGAAGAAGAAGAAAAAGAAGAAGAAGAAGAAGAAGAAGAAGAAGAAGAGGAAGAGGAAGAAGAAGAAGAAGAAGAAGAAGAAGAAGAAGAAGAAGAAGAAGAAGAAGAAGAAGAAGAAGAAGAAGAAGAAGAAGAAGAAGAAGAAGAAGAAGAAGAAGAAGAAGAAGAAGAAGAAGAAGAAGAAGAAGAAGAAGAAGAAGAAGAAGAAGAAGAAGAAGAAGAAGAAGAAGAAGAAGAAGAAGAAGAAGAAGAAGAGAAGAAGAAGAAGAAGAAGAAGAAGAAGAAGAAGAAGAAGAAGAAGAAGAAGAAGAAGAAGAAGAAGAAGAAGAAGAAGAAGAAGAAGAAGAAGAAGAAGAAGAAGAAGAAGAAGAAGAAGAAGAAGAAGAAGAAGAAGAAGAAGAAGAAGAAGAAGAAGAAGAAGAAGAAGAAGAAGAAGAAGAAGAAGAAGAAGAAGAAGAAGAAGAAGAAGAAGAAGAAGAAGAAGAAGAAGAAGAGAAGAAGAAGAAGAAGAAGAAGAAGAAGAAGAAGAAGAAGAAGAAGAAGAAGAAGAAGAAGAAGAAGAAGAAGAAGAAGAAGAAGAAGAAGAAGAAGAAGAAGAAGAAGAAGAAGAAGAAGAAGAAGAAGAAGAAGAAGAAGAAGAAGAAGAAGAAGAAGAAGAAGAAGAAGAAGAAGAAGAAGAAGAAGAAGAAGAAGAAGAAGAAGAAGAAGAAGAAGAAGAAGAAGAAGAAGAAGAAGAAGAAGAAGAAGAAGAAGAAGAAGAAGAAGAAGAAGAAGAAGAAGAAGAAGAAGAAGAAGAAGAAGAAGAAGAAGAAGAAGAAGAAGAAGAAGAAGAAGAAGAAGAAGAAGAAGAAGAAGAAGAAGAAGAAGAGAAGAAGAAGAAGAAGAAGAAGAAGAAGAAGAAGAAGAAGAAGAAGAAGAAGAAGAGGAAGAAGAAGAAAGGAAAGTTGCTGAAAATTTACTGAAGGCATATTTTCATAGCTGATAAAGTGTCATTTATGGCTGGTTTGATTAGCTGAACTGGTTAAAAATTAATATGCATTAATGTATCATAAAACACGTAGCTTTCTTGTATTGTTCTCTGCTCCTATTACTTCTTGAGTTATAGTGAATGTTTGTATTTTTGTTTGCTTTATTTACGTTCTCTTTGTACGGTAACTAATTCCTTCTATAAAAATGTAATATACGTATTGTTAAGGGCTATTTGCCAACATTTTAAATGTTTTTGTACTGTTCCCTAGCATGAGCTACGGCTCTGGGAACCTTTTCAGATAAAAATTAACAATATGATGTTACATTACCCAACGAAGCAAAAAATATGATAATAAATATGAGACAACACGGGGTGTAACAAGGCAAAGCAAGTGAGGAAAGAGGATGTGGTGAAAATAGAAAGGAAACGGAATGGCATGATAAGTGATGAAGTACAGGGTGTCCATAAATGAATATCGGGGTTTTAACGCTTTATAACATTAATTTTATTAAACTTACAGTAATGAAATATATGTCACATGAAAGAGCAACTCAAACAGTTTTATATACGAGCTTACAAGTGTTCTATGTGAGCACCATTTGTCACACGGCACACATCAAGTCTATAGCTGAGTTCTTCCCAGACGTTGAGCAGTGTGTCTTCAGTAATTGTTGCAACAGCTGCTTCAATCCTGTTTTGTAATTCATGGAGGTCAGCTGGTAATGGAGGTACATACACACGATCCTTGATGAAACCCCAAAGGTAGAAATCGCATGGCGTTAGGTCGGGTGAACGTGGAGGCCACGCATAGCAAGCTCTGTCATTGGGTCCCTTGCGGCCAATCCAGCGGTCGGGTAAAGTTACGTTCAACCATTCGCGTACTGCGTTGTGCCAGTGAGGTGGCGCGCCATCTTGCTGGAAAATGAAATTCTCTGGTTCATATTGTTCCAACTGAGGGAAGAGCCATTGCTCTAGTGTATCAAGGTAGGAAGTACCAGTTACAGTAGCTTCACCAAAAAAGAAAGGTCCGTAAACTTTCCGCCGGGATACAGCACAAAAAACATTGATTTTAGGGGAGTCTCGTTGCACTTGTACGACCTCATGAGGATTTTTTGAGCCCCATATCCGCGCATTATGAGTGTTAACATGTCCACTGAGGTGAAAGGTCGATTCATCACTGAAAACAACATGATCTAGAAAATCTTCATCGTCATTAAACAGCATTACGTTAGCGAAGTTGGCACGTAAACCATGGTCTGCAGGCTTTAGAGCCTGTAACAACTGTAAACGATAAGGACGTAGTTGCAATCGTTTCCTTAAAACTTTCCAAACAGTCGACTTAGCAATTTCTAATTCACGACCAGCCTTCCGAACTGATTTCTTTGGGCTACGAGTGAACGACTCTCTCACTCGCTCAACATCCTCTTCGCTAACTCTTGGTCGTCCCGTGCTCTTCCGTTTACAAAGGCAGCCTGTATCTTCAAACTGATGAAACCATCTACGGATGTTATTGTCACTTGGAGGATCACACCCGAACTTAATGCGGAACGCACGTTGCACAGTAACTACAGATTCGGTCTTTGCAAACTGCAAAACACAAAACGCTTTCTGCTCACTAGTCGCCATCTTTGCTACTACCGCTTTCTAGCGGATCGCGGCGTAAACATTTCACGCACATGCGCACTGGTGCCAACGAATAAAACTGTTTGAGTTGCTCTTTCATGTGACATATATTTCATTACTGTAAGTTTAATAAAATTAATGTTATAAAGCGTTAAAACCCCGATATTCATTTATGGACACCCGGTATATTGATGAAATGTATAAAACCTTACCTTGGTTGGAAGGGAAAGTGGGAAAGAAAACAAATAAAGTGCCAAGAGTACTTTCAAAGACATAAAAAAGCTACTGAAGAGAGTAATAATTAAACAGAAGTTAGCCAAAGAGTGAGAAATAGTGTAATAAACTTAAGCCAGAGGAAAAGTGATGCAATATAGACAAAGTGTGAAGATAGGCAGAGATGTGAGGCTATCAGCACAAATTGTGCAAAGAAAACAAATGAATAGTGAGATCACTTTATACAAAAGTCACACAAAGGTATCACTGGGTTGTTCAGGATTCTACTGAAGATTTTCCAAGCATTTTGCACGTATTAATGTGGTAATGGTCGTAGCGGTGTTCCGGAAAATTAAAATCAGTTGTAACACGTAACACAATAATACATTCTGAAGTATTCAGCTGACTTTAAGTTCGAAATGGCAGACATGTGTAATGGTGAAATATAGTCTATTGTTCTTTCACCTTCACAGTACTAATACTGACAACATGATCACCTACAGAACATACATTGTATTGAATAAATCTGTTGTGTAAAATGCACACTGTTTCTCAACTTCTTCAACAAGAATCCCCATTTTATTGTCTAGGCTACTAGCAAAGTTCTAGTTCTGCCGAATCAATTCCGAGTCATTCAAATCATATGGTATTGCACTGATCGATCCCATGCCTCCGTTTAACATACATAAAACTTCCATCGCAAGAAACAAGGGTGATAACAAACTTTATGGCTACTTGTTTACATATACGATCCAGGTTTGTAAATAATGGTACTGCAGTGAGACTATTCTTTTCTTTTCATTTTCAAATTATTGCATCAACAACCTCTACACAAACATGCCATCTTTTTGTGCATTGGAAGAATTTATGAAGAGAAACCACTTACCCCATTGCCCAGAATTCGATCCATATACCAACCTCTGATCGAAATACTTTGCACGGGAGTAAATAGTTTCATTGCCAACACCCAACCAATCAAGTGAGTGTTATGAAATGTTCCACGGAGTGACTCGTTTAGAAATTTCTGCCCTAATTGCAGCTGTCAAAAATAAATTACCATACAACAAATAAACTTATGATTTTTTAAATCTCCTCCTTTTCTTAAA
This sequence comes from Mantis religiosa, assembly GCA_030765055.1. Taxonomy (NCBI): domain Eukaryota; kingdom Metazoa; phylum Arthropoda; class Insecta; order Mantodea; family Mantidae; genus Mantis; species Mantis religiosa. The sequence goes on along the minus strand of CM060956.1, from coordinate 44,388,313 downwards.
CTGTATTAAATCAACAACGGAGAATATCTGAGAAAATTATTTTACATGTTTAACACTCTGTTCATTTGTTTTCCCTCCAGTACGCAGACAACCCTGACTTTCAGAAGTACGGGAGCGAATTGTAGTGTAAATGTAAACCCATGCCGTAACAGCCCTAAATGGGCCTGAACCTACAAACCCGACTGCCCGCCTCACGCCCACTTACGCACGGCAGAGGTATGCGATCATCCAACCTATACGGAGAGGAGATGTGGTCAATATCTCGGCATCCCCCAGCCGGAATGTTGGTTTTCTTGACCAGGGCCGCTTACCTATAGCAAGCTCCTCACTTTCCTCACGATGCCCGCCACTGTAACGTGGTGGTAGCGTGTCTGCCTCACGTTTGAGAGGTCTCGAGTTCGAATCTCGGTTAGGGTGAGTTACCTGGATAAGGGTTTCCTTTCACCCATTCCATTCATCGTCCGATATGACTTAACGTTGGAGGACGTAAATTACAACAAGAAAAAAATTCTCACGATGCTAAGTGGGCACCGGTCCTATACCCGGGACCGAAAATCCGCACCCAATGGGTGGGATCGAACCTGGGCCCCTTTCCGTGGCCAGGGACCAAGGTATGCTGCCGTAGCCCGCTACGCCACGGCGCAGGACAGATTGTAGTGTAAATCGTTAAATATTCAGAATATTTTAACAAAATGGTATCTAAAAATACGATTTTTAGATGCCACGCTCAAAAGGCTCTCAATGTCTTAAGTACCAGGGTTTATGGTAATGAATTTGATTTACGTAATAGTGAATTATGAATAATAAATCTGAAAGCTACTTGCAGTTTACTGGCAAAAGTGCCAGTGAGCTGAGAGTTTTATTGTGACAAATTTTTGCCACATTAGCTGGGTTTGAGCATCCGCATGGAAGCAGAAGATATGTTGTTCAAATCCGGCTATAGCATTGGATTTTTCAGACTTTCCAACCTTGTCCTACATTACGGCTTATGTGAAACAATTACCAAAATCTGGAAACTTAGTCACGAGAAAGAATTCAATGATGTGCGTTGTTTGACATAGGTTGCAGAATTCTCAACAAATACAACATCAGGACCATCCACAAGCCACCTCCGAAGATTAAACATCTGTTGAGACCAGTGAAAGACAAACTGGACTTCCAAGTTCCGGGAGTGTACCGCATTCCCTGTGAATGTGGGACACCGTATATAGGACAAATCAAAAGGACCATCGCTACTAGAATAATCGAACATGAACGGAGCATTCGTTTAATGTACCTGAGAAGCCTGGGCTGGCAGAGCATTGCTTTGATAACGACCACAGAGCCAATTTTCGGGAGACGACCATCTTGGCAATATGCAACAGTTACTAGGAGCGGAGAATTAAGGAAGCTTTGGCGATTTCCTCTGAAAGGTGCACGCTTAATGGTGATGCTGGATTTCAGTTCAGCTCCTCTTGGAAACCGGCCTTAAAAATGGAAATCCATGGATTTAAGAAGTAAAGATAAATACAGTTTGATAATCAAGTTAAGTAGTTACGTTTCTTTAACACAATTTTCTATACTCACGCCATCTCCTGACCTGGCATTTAATTTACTGAAAACAAGCGGCCCGCCTCGGTAGCCTGGTGGTAGCATGTCTGCGTAACGTTCAAGAGGTCCCGAGTTCGAATCTCGGTTAGGGTGAGTTACTTGGATAAGCTATTTTCCGGGGTTTTCCCTTATCCTGAAAGACGAATGTCAGGTAACTCTAAGCTCTATGGACCCTGGGCTCATTCGAGCATCATTTCACCCATTCCATTCATCGTCCGATATGACAACGCTGGAGGACGTAAATTAAAGAAAATCAGTCTTTTGTTCAGTAATGTGAATTTTTATAGTGTTTTGTCTTTGTTTATAGTTGTGTTGTATCCAGTAGTAGTATAGAATTGAGAGAATCAGCACAGTGTAGATAAGATGTTGAACTCTCCTCTGTGTTAATATATGAGTGATGTAGAATGCTCATTGATTTAGAACTCTCCTATATGAAAATCGAGTTGTAAAAGAAGGGGAGTGTTGGCGTAGTGCCGTTCTCCCCTGTGCAGTGAGATGTGTTTGAGGGTTGGGATGATGATGATGATGATGATTGTGTGTGTGTGTGTGTGTGTGTGATGTGTAATGTGTGATGGGTGGGATGGGTAACGGGGGGGGGGGGTTCCGGGGATGTTTGAATTAAATGTGAATTCTTTTCGATGTGTGTGTGTGTGTGCTTGAACTCTCATGTATGAATATCGAAGTCTAGGGTTCGATATTGTGATGGGGCGGGGTGGGTAACGGGGGTTCCGGGGATGTTTGAATTAAATGTATTGATAGTAATTCTTCGATGACTGTGCTTGAACTCTCATGTATGAATATCGAGTCTAGGGTTTGATATCTATTACGTTCAGTGCTTCGATGTCTGTGCTTGAACTCTCATGTATGAATATCGAGTGTAGGGTTTGATATCTATTACGTTTAGTGTATGATATATGATGTAGTATCGTTATTCTTTAGATAAAAGAATATCGAGAGAATGATTAGGTATGTTTACTGGGAGAGATTTATGAAAATAAATGTAATAAGACATTCTGGTAAGGGGTGTTCCCTATGCAGAATCTCTCCTTGAGCTATTGTATCCAAGAGCGATGTAAAGGTTAAGAAAAGGTTAAATTCCATTCCCACATCGAGGTACGAGAAAATATAAATCTATTCCACATTGAAGTATAAGGGTGATGACGTGTTGTCATTCCTCAAGATTTGTGCATATGTGAGTAAATTCGAATTAACAGGTCTCACCCTGTCCCGCCAGCTCGGGAACGAACGTGTCCTCACTTCACACAAACCCTCCGTCCGTTAAGGGTATGATCACGTTTCATCACCCATCTGCTCACTCGGGAACGAATGCATTCTCACTTCACATCGCAACGTCAAGATGAGTGGAACAACAACACCTATCATTGAAAGTGATATCAGATTCTGGGAGAATCTACGCAATTTCGAAGATTTGCAAAAGCATTGGGTTGAGCACCACGATGAAACGTGTGATGGAAAGATGCATCAAGTGATTTGCAAGAATCCTTCCCATCATGATTCGATCACATCTTATGCTCAATGCGGAAATAATTGTAAAGTGTACCTCGGGTAAGTAGAATTATAATTGTGTGTTAACGTGAAAGTGTTGTTATGTGTTAGATAACTAATGATAAATATGTTTATTTCAGTAAAGCCCAAAGTGAAGATGTGGCATGCCAGTCCGAACAGGATCAAGGTGAAGATGTGTGCGGTCCGTACAATGATCGTCCGTTTAAGGATATCGGTACATCGAAACCCGAGGAGGAAGTCATAGAAAAGTGAGTATAAAATAATAAGAGTTTTACGTTAACAAGTGTATTAAATATTCACGATGTTGAGACAGTTCGTGTATGTCCGCAGATCCAGTAAGAAAGGAGACAAGAAAAAGAAGAAGACGAACTGCAAACCGAGAATCGTCAAAGCCAAGAAGACGTTCGATCAAGACAGTTTCATCATAATGATGTTCGAACCCTTCACACCCTTCGCAGAAGAAGTAGAGGAGGAAGTTGCGAGTGATGGTAAATAGTGTGTGCATGAACGATAACGACATCTCCATCAGCATTGACTTTCGTGTGAACATAGGATTATACAATGAACTCCCATCACTTTACATTAAAGACACACATGACGATACGTTTGTGTATATTACAAAAGAGGATTGGGAGGTAATAATGTCAAATTTGTGTGTTTTGGATACGTATCTGAAAGATGGTAAGCATCCATGTGCACCGTACAGTGAAAATATAATATATGCATTTAATATAATGTTATGCATGAATAAGATGCAAGAAATAACGTTTGTGAATACATGTTTAAATGTGGGCAGTATAAATCTGAATAGTACTGCATTCAATGGACTTAAAAGACTAATTCCATATATTGAAAGAAATTTATATCAGTTGTATGATATTCATAAATCATTATGTTCATATGATGCAAAAAGCAGGAGTGCAAGGAAGAGGATATTGGAGATGTATGTTAAAGTCAATAAAAAGATAATTTGAATTTGTAATGTTTTATTTATTACACCTATCTGATAGATTGTACAACATGAGTTAGTGGTTTATAAGTGAATAATTTATCATGAATAATTAAACAGAATAATGAAGTTTGTGCAGGAAAATTTGACGATGCTTGAACTTCCAATCTGACATTCACTGCCCCCGTCACAGTATCCTCAGGTTGATGAGAGCAATCGATGACGAATAGCGGTGCATATTTCAGAAAGTCGTTCCTTTTCAAAAGAGGGTAATTCTCCTTTCCATAGTAGGATGATTGAAATTTGGAATATTGATCATACAGAGATGCAAATTTCGAATTGGCGAAATCCAAATTCATATCGTGATAGGGGTAAGATTCACTGTTGAGATAAAGTTTCAGATTGGTGATATTACAATTATCAAATAGAGAAGCATCCTTAGCGAGATGATTCAATCTATCCACTTGTGCACCGACTATGACGAAACGTGGTTTTTCAAGTTTAGTCCTGGTTGCAATGTTCCATGTGAACGCTTTAGTTTGAGGTACAGCAGGTTGAGTGTGAAGGTCCAAGGTTCGAAATGCGACGTGTAGAGGTTTATCCGATTTGACGAGTTTAAGTTTATCAACTCGTTCAGAATCTGAAAGTCGAAGTACAGGCATCCTCCATTCGAGTCTAGTTAGTTGTATGGTTGTAGGATCGTTTCCAATGATACAATTATTAGAATCCTTAGATCTAATGAGAATAAGTTCAAACTTGCTATTAAGTATGACCTCCTTGTGATCGTCGGCGAAACCCAGCAACATCGAAAGAGGAACGATAGCATTGAAGATACCATTCGATGTATTCACGATGTCTACCACACCTCCAGGATAGATCCATCCAGCATTTAGTAAACGATTCGATTCCAGTTCATTCAGTGCAGCATAGTTACGCATCGTTGATGAAATGCCCGGATTCCTAGTTCTATCAATAGTCGTTCCATTCATATCCAGACGAATCTCATCGAATAGGAATGCCATAGCATTGTTACTCAATTTCGATGTGGCAACGGTGCCGTCGGGTTTAGTGAGAGTCCCCTCAATGTAGAGATAACTTCTACTAGGAAGCGTGTACAAATCTTCAGCTTGACATGGAATTCTAATTTCATCGTTCACATCGAGAGCTGACGTATTGTACGGTAGGAATACGTGTTCTTCCTCCTTACTGATCTTATCATCAAAGGTCGGAATCCCGGTCACGTCCAACACATCCATCATAGAACCTTGAAGCCTAAGTTAGCGAGAAATTGTCGATTAGACGATGTGATTAGCTTGCGGGTCGATGATCGAGTAGAGATCAATCTCGAGAGATGTTTTTTAATATAGCATCGTCTCTTAAAACTTATACCCATTACGACGTATGTGCAATCGTACAGTGATGGTTTCGTTCCTGAAATCTAACTTATCGCCGTTCTGGTCTACCACTCTAATGTCGAGATGATCAATGAGATTCGTATCGATGATTGGTAAATATATAGGACTTGATGGTTCCTGCGAAATATGATAACCTGGAGGTACCGATGGGAAAAATTCATACAGAGAATGACCACTTTTACCATTGATGAAAGATCCCGTTGCAAGACTACACTCGATACGTATGATGCTGACTTTGAATATGTTAACCAAATCATTAGACTCGGTCAGCACGTTTGCCGGTACCCTCTGTTTAGAGGTGAAACCGAGAAGTGAAGCAATAGATCTCTCACGACTAAAGTCGATAATATAGGGAGATTGAATTTCTGATTTCATGGTGTTATTATTAGCACGTAGAATAAAGTCGTCACCGATGTCGAGAGCATCCTTGATCAATCTGGCGATATCATCCAATTCATAAGTACCCGGTGGAATTACTATACGTTCGACTTTTCCATCGCGAACGTAATGGAATAGATTATTACTCTCGTCCACATTCGGAATTGAGTAAAAAGTCTCAAAATTCAATAGAGCTATCTCGTAATGTCCGTTAGGATCCAGATGTAATGGTGGATTTAGAAATGTAGAGAAGCTGGTATCACTACCACTCACGGTGATCGTGTAACTCATCGAGGAGAAACTGAAGGCACAAGTGACCGCAAATCACAGAATCGAATTCTTGAAATCTCGTCGTATTATATAGGAGCTTGACACCCGAAAGGTACGTTTCTATCTCTTCCGGAGGTCTCAGATCGCCGAAACTGTCAAAGTAGTAGGCAACGTCACCATCCTTACGTACAGCAACCCAATGTGTACCAGGGTTATTTGATGTATCCAGATTCACTACTATTCTCTCATAGTATCGAGGATGTGGAGGTAGTTTATCGATCATGTAGACACCTCTAAAATGTGGAATGCGTAGACGTCGTGCATACGAATCGATCTCGTTAGCACTCAGGGCTTTTTCCGGGATAAATATAGGCCTCGCCCCGAGTTTTTTGATCGAAGATATAATCCTCTACCCTTACGACGTCTCTTACGGCGAAGACCTTTGCCCTGAGCCAAAGATTCCATGCGCTCGTTGTGACGTGTTAATTCCGCAAGTTGTTTTGCATCCGAACGTTTCTTATTGACAGCCGTAGCAATCTGAGCAGCACCTCCAGCTAGACCACCTGCTGCACCTAGAGCTGCTAAAAGTGGTAGCAAAGGTAAGAAACCACCTCTCTTGTTGCGACGTTTACGCATGCCAGCGCCCGCTGCCAATTTACCCTTCATAAGTGTAGTCACAAGTCGAGCTGCAAGTCGTTCGCCCAAAGAAGCGTCGGCAGACTTTACACGTCTCCAAGCTTTCTCTACCAACACCTTATCGGCTAGACGACGAGATTCTGTATCAGTACTCTCTGCGTAAGCCCGATCGTGATCGAGACACGCTGAATCTAACCCGTTCACCGGTAAGTCACCTCTCTGCAAGCGTTTATGTAGTTTCGTTCCGGGACCGCAGAAACGATAACCCGGTAAATGTGCCTCAAATGGTAATGAATTAATCAAGGAATTAAGAATTCCCGAACCTTTGCGTGCACGTGTAGAGCGCATGTCTCACTATGAAATAAAAAAGGCAAAACGTGCGCTTTATAAGTATACGATTCCTATGACGATTGGCTAAATCCAGTAAAGACATAGATTGCCCTTATCACGAACGAAATAAAAGACAAAACTTATGCTTTATAAGTATTAGTCGCGATATGGAGATAGTAAAGCAAAAGTGTACGCTACCCATACAGGTGTTAGATTTCGAGGATGACATTCGCAAAGGACGACACGGTACGTTGTTTCCGAGTAACGTTAGAGCGCTCATACTGGGCAGTTCAAATGCTGGAAAAACGAACGTTTTACTCAACCTGCTTATTCACGAGAATGGTCTGAGATTCGAAAACCTCTACATATACTCGAAATCGTTGCAACAACCTAAATATCGATATTTACTCAGGTTACTGAAAACTATACCCGATATAGGTGTATTTACGTTCGATGATGGTGATAAAGTAATTCAAACGTCGGATGCTAGAGAAAATTCGATATTCGTATTTGATGATGTGATAAATGAAAAACAGGGTAAGATAGCTTCATATTACAGTATGGGTAGACATCGTAATGTCGATGCTATATATTTAGCACAATCATATGCTAAAGTACCTAAACATTTAATTAGAGATAATGCAAATATGATTATATTCTTTAGACAGGATAATCTCAATTTAAAACATATATACGAAGATTATGTAAATACCGATATGTCCTATGATGAATTTAAGAATATGTGTAAACATATATGGGAGAGTGATGAACGATCCTTTGTTGTTATAGTACCAGAATATCCACTGAACGAGGGACGCTACCGTCACGGTTTTGATCGCTTTATCAGAATGAATAAATAGAATAATCCATCACTTAAGCAATGAGTATCGACAGGTTCGGATCCCGAAGAATCATACCCTCTAGGGGTGTGTTCAATCGATATATCATAACTAGAGATGGATCGGGAAACTATCGATTCAAGGGAAAGCGGTTGTGCAATATTCACGACCCTGAAGAAGGTGACGATGCATCGACTAAACGTTATGTGGATACGCATACGGCTGACGTCGAGAATCGAATGCAGATCTTCAGCGAGCAGACCTCGTATCAGCGTATGGGCGAGTTTGAAGCTATGCTTAGGGATCACATACAAAAATCGCTCGACATCCAATACAACAATTTAATGGAGTACTTAAGTAAATATGCATTTAAACGTGATTCCGAAAATAATGTCATTATAGATGGTATAAGAATGAAAACGCTGTTGGACCCCCTTCACGAACACGACGTTCCTAATAAAAAATATGTAGATGATAGGATTCCAATTCACGACTCTAATGAAACTCTATCATTTCGAATGAAGAGATTGAAGGATTTAGCCGACCCGATAGATGATAGTGATGCAGTCACCATGAGTTATGTTAATCATTTCTTTATACAGAAACATAATGAATTGCAAACGGGTTTAACTGAGACTATAACAAACATTGCCGATACTATTACACGGAAACAGAATGAATTACAAAGTCAGTTAACTAGAACAATCACCTCCGCTAGCGAGACTATTACTACAGCTGTAGAAAAAGAAGTGAAAGAACTAACCGCACGACAAACGGAACTTGATAATAAACTAATCACTATAAATAATGATATTCATACTATGAAAACACGAATGAGAAATGTTGTAAACACTATGTTACAACAATTGAAAGCACAACTCATAATTTCATTGCAAACACGTCCGTTTCGAGGTCCCTCTTTAAGGTATACGTTAACATCGGGACTCGAATACTATAAAGTTCCTGGAAATGGAAGTGTACTCTCGTGTTCCATCGTATCATCGGTACATCCGCATGCTGTAAATGATACATTGTTTGCAATAAACGGAAGATTAGTTGAAAGATATCCTGTAAGAGTTGAAACTGGCGATATTCTATCGTTTACAGCGCCAGTCGGACGTGCTAAAGATGGTCATATATTAAGTATAGAACTGATAGTTTCATATAAATTAGCAGTAGCTGATTAATTATACATTCATTTCGATATGGATGTTGAAGCTATAAGACTTAAGGAATCCATTGCCCGTCACAGTAGGGCAATAAGAGAAAAGTTACGTTCTCTCAAAGGAATGAAATTCGAAACGCAACGAGTCATGTCTGAAGTTCTTCAACCTGTAACCGAACCATTGAAAGTAATAGCGAAAGCACACCAAGACAACAACGACGATGAAACTACAGATGATGCTAACGGATCTGATCTCGTGTCAAAGTATCTACACAAGGTTCGAACTGCCAGTTCGAGTGACATGGACAATACTTACGGCATACGTTACGAGGATAATGAGTATAAATTGGGTAACAAGACAGTTGTGTTTAAATCTGATGGTGTTCAGATAGGAACAGAAACGTATGAACCCACAGCAGGCTTATATGAATTATTATTTAAACGTTTACCTCGCAAGACATCGTACACAGATGATGATTTAGACGTGTATTCGCAAATCTTACAGAATACTCAAGTTTACAGACACGGTTATTCAAGAGATGGACGTTTAAGAGCAAATCGAGGGTTCAAGTATCGTCATATCATTCGTGACCTTGTTAGTAATCGAACTGGATTTGGTTTACGTTGGAAAGAACATGTACCGCAGAGAAAATTAGATTACGTCTACTGGAACGATCCGAATGAAATAATAAACAGATTAAGATTATTAGTCGCGTCGAGGGATGCAGGTAATTTGAATCACTCACCCGAGATAGAAGAAATTATTACAGAACTTAAAACATCAAAAATTATAGCATGATAAAACGTCGCATTGCAACCGAGTTACATGCACCAGCTAGAAGACGATTTTTACGTCGTAAGATCATAAGCAAAGGAATGAACGATTTAGTACAAATAGATCTTATGGACATGTCTAATTATGCAAGAGACAATAGGAATTATAAGTATATTCTTCTTGCATGCAATTTTTATTCCAAGATGGCTTATGCACGACCATTACGTGATAAAAGTGGTATTAACGTTTCGACTGCTATGGAGGAGATATTGAATGAAATGGAATCGTTTCCGAAGAATGTTCAATCTGATAAAGGAAGGGAGTTTTACAATAAACATTTCCGCGAACTAATGAATCGTAATAATATTAATCATTACAGTACATTCACACACGTTAAGGCTGCTGCAGTGGAACGTTTAATAAGAACGATCAAACTGATTTTGCATAAGGAATTTATTGTTCAAGGCTCATATCAATGGATAAACATACTACCTAGAATTATTCATACCTACAATAATACTTACCATCGAACGATTCGTATGAAGCCTGTAGAAGTTCGTGATAATTCTCTCCTGCTCAGCGTCTACAAATATGATAGAAGTCTGCGTGAGAAGCGAAGATCTAGGCTTCATCGTGTTGGTGACTACGTGAGGATTTCTAAGCATAAAGGTGTTATGGAGAAAGGTTATCTACCAAATTGGAGTGTTGAAGTCTTTAGGATACGTACAGTGCAAAGGACACATCCATTGACCTATCTCATCGAGGATCTGGAGGGTAAACTGATTGAAGGAGCATTCTACGGTTATGAATTACAGAAAACTCAATATCCAGACACGTATTTAGTTGAAAGGATCATCAGACGTCGTGGTGATAGGATTCTGGTGAAATGGTTAGGATTTCCTACCCGTGAATGGATTAATGAGGTGGACATTGTATAAATAAAAAAACACACAACTCAATAAAGAAATATAATTTTAATGATATATTGTGTTTGATTTTTTTTTGTTCACATTGATTCCTGACATCTTCTGTAACTGCTAATTCACATCTCCTTAACTTAAACATGATAATAACATTTTTATACTTTTTTAAAAATCTTCTGTAACTGCTAATTCACATCTCCTTAACTTAAACATGATAATAACATTTTTATACTTAAAAAAAAATCATACATGATTATAGTTGAATTAACATTTAATTGTAGAGATTTTAACATAACGTACATGCTAGTTCACATTGAGTATATATAAATTCACCTACCCTTAACGTAAACATGATAATTACAATTTGAAGTAATTAGTAATATACGTTAAACAAACATCATACATGATTATAGCTGAAATAAGAGCCTTTGTACATGCTAGTTCACATTTATATATATAAATCTCCCCTCACCCCTTAACGGAGACATGATAATAACATTTTGATATAATTAGTAAATATATTTTAATAAAAAATCATACATGATTATAGTTGAATTAACATTTCATTGATTTCTGCTATCTAACATTTCAAAACGACATGAATAGGAAAAAATATTCCTTCACCCCTAACATAAACATAAAAAAGCAACACGTTATCTTTCAAATGAAGTAAATATGTTATTATCATGTAATTAGTAACACACTTTACAAATATACTTGAAACTCAATTATTTCGTTTTTTGAAATACAGTAATATGTTATTATCATGTGCCTAGTAATACCTTTTAACTCAGTTGTAACACACTTTACAATTATACTTGAAACTCAATTATTTTATTTTTTGAAATACAGTAATATGTTATTATCGTGGCCTAGTAATACCTTTTAACTCAGTTGAATCTATGCTTTATTGAGAAAAGAAAAAGAAATTTACACTTGACAATTTTCTATAGCATAATGTCCCCATGCTAATGTTGAAAATGAATTATTGGGAATGTATCGTTTTGTATCGATACCACTTAAAGCTATCTTATTAGATTCAATAGTATGAACATCATGTTTATAACTTCTGAAACATGTCTGCATGCTTCGATGTATAGTGTCAGGATGTGTAATACATGAGAGATATTGTTCAAAGGTTATGAATCTCATCGAATCTTTTGTTACACCTTTTGATTTTTTAATCACTTCAGTATCATATCGATAACTATATAATTTCGATTTCAGCCCTACATATTCAGTCATCACTCTACCGGCTAGCTCATCCTTGAATAATCCTGAAATTTTCTTATTTGCTAACGGAATACCATACACATTATCCATTGGATAATTCGATGTATCGAATAAATGTATATTGGTTTTAATAAATTCATATATATCGCAGCTAGATTCAAAGAGAAAAGCATCCGTGTCCGTATAGATTAAAGTTACATCTTTCAATTTTTTCTTCAGAATTTCATAATAAAAATCATACATTTTATGTTTGGATAGATCCAGGATTGCTTGTCCTATGTATATTGGCTTATTCATCAATATTTCATCTCTGACCAATTCTATACCTATTAAATTTTCATCAAAAATCACGTACCTTATACATGTCTGTCGAGCTAACAATTTACGCGCTCGTTTCCAGCTGGTAGCTAAATGAAATGAATTATAACGTTTTACATTCTCTATAAATTTTCCATAAACACAATTATTCATTAACTTCCATAGATTTTGACCAAATTTCGTCTTATCTTCAATACGTTTACGAACGTTGAGTTCAATGTAAGGATTTATCCAGTTAGATTGTTTGTAACCTATTACTCTATGTATACGCGATGGAATCAAACCAAGTTTAACACATTGTTGAAAATTGAGATAATGTAATACGTATTTATTTTTATCATTCAATGTTGTTAGCAATTTTGTATACTTATCACCTGGCGCGATTTCATTCAAAGGGCATAATGGCAAATCATTTTGTATATCATGAAGTTCCTGTGGATATTTAAAGTCTACTTCCAACACATATCCCACGTCAGAATCACTTGTAATAGACATAAAATCTATTGATTTAATTTCAGCATCAGTTAGCCACCTTATATCAGTGTATGGTAAGCTATTATTTTCCATTGTATAACTATATAGAGAATTGCAGTCAACGTACATTAAATAATTAGTTGGTTGAGTGTTATCATAGCTAGTCATGTATCTGTTATTCGCCTTTGCATACCGTTTGGACACAGTGCAAATTCCACCTCGTATTCCTTTTTCGAAGAAATCTAGCATAGTCTTATCTGTTAATAATGAAATCTGTACACCAGTCGTTCTTAACATTGCATCATAGGCTAACCCGGGAAGTGTGTAATACTGACACGGGTCGAGTCCGTACAAACCGATACTTAATTCACGGAAGCGTTCAAACACGTCCGTTAGTATTAATGTATCGCACTTAAGATATATATTTAAATATTCACCCAGATTTTTAACATTGAATTCATTCCATACCGTTCTAGCATGACTATAATCCTCATCGCTTACATGATCAAACTGATGTTTGGATGGTAGACTATTCTCGTATAATTTTTCTATAGAATCCACATACGTGTACGGGAAGACACCTTTACGTTTCATCAGTTGTCTATGCAAAGGATTCGTGTACATATTATTGGTATAATGAAAATCACCTGCTTCTAACATATCCGAAAGGTTACTAAGTTTTGAATCCAAAAAACGATAGCTATCCAGAAATCTTAGATATATACTCATTCCATTCTAATTTGTATATCTTTTGCTAAAGGATAAGTAATTTTCAGAAGTTTGTGCAATACAGTTGATAGGTTCCGTATCGTAACCTAGTTTCTTTACTATGAAATGAGCATCGTATTTTGACAAGCAATGAAAGAATATTGGTATGAATCCTGGCATTTTCCTATTTAAATTGCAGTGCTTATGAGCTGGGCCAACGTAACTTCCAGTCAAATGACAATGATCACGAACCTTTATACACGAGTTAAGAAATTCACGTTTGCATATGTGACATCGTGTTGCATTTTGATATTCTAGCTCATCCACATCTCTCATACTTATTTCAATTTTATTAGCATATATATTAATGACCTGATTTGCAATTAACGTTAATTCTTTAAGAAAATTTTCAATTGCATATGGACCTTCAAATGATTTGAAACGTGTTAAATTTTTATCATAACTACAGACCAAATGTAATGCAATTGCATACGCTTCATGTTTATGAATGCTACGTGTCCAGCTTTTACTCGATACATCTTGACACGAATCTACCTTACGTAAGATACATTCTATGTCTGCATAAACCACGAATGGAACTTTTAGACATTTCGAATATGCGTTAAATTCAACGAGATCAGTTTTACCAGCCTCGGGCATTCTGATAATTTGATTCATCATACACCTCTTTTTATGGCTATTTAAACGTGATTCTGATGTGAAATACAAGTTACAATTGTTACATAACCATTTTCGCCCATTATGTTTAGTTAGCTGCTTTCCTAGCAAACGTGACAAGTCTGTTATCAGACAATAATGTCTTTTATACATTAAAAGATTAACATGATGTGATTTTATCTCTCTTGGTTGATATAAGAGAATAATCGATTTATTTTCAACACCGTATATCGTTATTGAAATATTTGAATTTTGATTCTCGAATTTTTCTACATCTTTCAATGATACGGGGAATGTTATATTCTCAAAGTTAAATTCGTTACGAAAATCATATCTTTTATAGGAGGTGGGTCGATTCTTGTTACGTTCTACTGGGTATTTGGATGCTAACAGACAGTATGCAAAGCAATATTTATCAGTATTACGAATGTTAATAACAGCTCTCTTCGATTTTATAAAGTCGGGTAATTCAGTATACATCCCTGCATTCAATGAATCGTATTGTGTCACATATATTGTTAATTTCTGAATACTGTATAAAGCTTTTGAACTGGTACGCGATTCAAAATTATCCATATGATCTAGTATAGGTTGTACAATCTTCTCTTCATACCATATAGATTTATCTGTAGATTGCAATATCACCTCAAGTTTACTGTTAAAGTTAAATGTATGAATATTATCGCTCTCTTGTGATATTATGACATATGGACAGGATAAACAGGATCCTATCTTAAGACCTGATTTATACATGTTTAAGCCCTTATCAATTTCATTCAAAATTAAAGGTTTGCATTCTGCTAAGAATATAACGGGGTCAAGTATATTAACACAGTTGTGAATTTCGTAGGTGGTTAATCGTTTTTTGAAAGCAGACTCACTGTGAATACATCGTAATCGTTCAGCCTGGGTCACGTTCGAACAGGTTTCATCTTGCTGAATCGAGGGTTGTCCAGTGGCAGTATCGGAGCATCTTGTCGTCGTTTCTGAAAAAAGCAATTACAACATTCGATTAACTTTACATACGGGAACATTGATTTACATGTATGTAAGGTGGTAACAGAAATAACATACATGTTAATAACTTTTACATGTATGAATCTCAATTTTACGTAAACTCTATACTTTACGTAGAACGTAACATGCATGTAACTTTTACATATGAAAATAGTTACATAATGATTATGTATTTTACAATTATTGCTATCATCACGTAACTACAATATTCAGATAGTATGTAACTGTTTTACGTAATGCTCTCTCCCTTACATAAATGATAAAAACACACAACGTAAACCATATAGATGTAAAATACCGTAACTGAACTACGATATTCACATGTACGTTTTACACATATAAATTAACGTTCTTTTTTCACCTACAACGTTACTTTTACGTGTAACAAACAAACGTAACTAACATGCATGTGAAATAACGTAACTGAACTACGATATTCACATGTACGTAATTATTACACATGAAAATTAACCCTACAACGTTCACTCTCAATTACTAATACTACATGACGTGCGATAATTAACACTTTAAGTTCTAATACAACATGTACGTACATGCAAGTAACTACATTCAATTACTAATACTACATGACGTGCGATAATTAACACTTTAAGTTCTAATACAACATGTACGATTTCACATTTACATGCAAGTAACTACATTATCACTTTTTTTATGAAATTTTATTCAATAATTGTACTCACCTTTTGACGACATTACGGGCTGCTTAAAAAAGACAATTTATGTCGTTTGAAACCACTTTCTAGTGTTTCCTCGCCATGGTATTGGAGTATGCAGTCACCACGATTTAGTAGATCTTTCTGCGCTGCGGTCATATGTTTGAATCTCTCCGGGAGGAAGACTTGGAAATCTGATGTTTCGACGACGACCCGTTCACCATATCTGGTCTTCACGGTTTTGACGGATCGAATGATGTGTTGAACGGACTGATCTAATTCACGTAGTTTCTTTGTGGGAAGATGTGTTCCACCTTCAGCTAGTTGATTTAGCTGTAGCATCTCATGATCTGAAACATACATATAAGCACACACGAATCAGTATTACTTCAACATTCTTCGTAAACAGAGATAAAAAATGACTTACAATATACAACTTTTCTATCTTACCTGTAGGATCCATATTTCCAGAGAATCGACTGCCTCCTCACTCATCCGTACTGCGGTATTTATTAACAGTTGCTCCGCCCCCCCTCCGTCCGGGAGAGGTGTTACTGTCTACATATTACGCTATGTGTTTAAAGTAGTTGTGACTACGTTATAAGTTAGAAGGTATTACTAGTAACTTTATTATCATAGTTTAAACTTTATATAGGTTCATCATTTTTTACACCCCCTCCAACCGTATCTCTCCTTCCCAAACACCATGTTGCGTGCGCACACTAACTGTGATTCGTTCCCTACATCTTGGAGGGGGGGATATAATTACACATTTCTTTACACACACATACTTGTACAAAATATATTTTTCTGAACATTTGATTTTTTTACATTTGGTATACTAACACATTCATAGTATTGCTTCATCATTCATACAAATATATAGATTCATTCGTTTAATTTTAAAATATATTCTTTTTTTTTCCTAACGTTATTTGATAAAGTTAGACTTCGCTACAGCAATAAGAATGTTTTGACCACCCCTGTCACCAGTCTGGAGAGATTAACTCTTTTTTTCTCTGACCCACATACCAAAAGGGATGACGTTCAGTGGAGTATTCGTAATACTGAGGGGAGATTTTCTAGACAATTTTTTATATGGAGGGTGATATCTTACCATGGATAGTTAGGATATCTACACTATAGATCCCTAGTTGCGTATATATATTATCATATTGATTGATCAGTTTTGTATTACTCATATATACTTAAAGATGAGATACTTTTCTCTCGTTATCTTAATCATTTTTAAATAGATGGTTAGTGCTTTTATTTTATTTTCGATGTTATGTTCCACTTTTATCATGCTTAGAGGGAATATTCTTTTTAAGTTATCGTGCTTAGAGGGTGCGTTCCTTTATCATGAAACCCCTTTCAAACAGCTTTACATTTGCATTCTTATACTTTTCTCTCAATATTTTTTTATCATTCTTAAAGAGATGGTTAGTGCTTTTATTTTTATTTGCATTTGCTATGTACCACTTTTATCATGCTTAGAGGGGACATTTCTTTGTCATGCGACCCTCTCACATAGATTTACATTTCCATTCTTATACTTCATCAATGTGGAATAGATTTATATTTTCTCGTACCTCGATGTGGGAATGGAATTTAACCTTTTCTTAACCTTTACATCGCTCTTGGATACAATAGCTCAAGGAGAGATTCTGCATAGGGAACACCCCTTACCAGAATGTCTTATTACATTTATTTTCATAAATCTCTCCCAGTAAACATACCTAATCATTCTCTCGATATTCTTTTATCTAAAGAATAACGATACTACATCATATATCATACACTAAACGTAATAGATATCAAACCCTACACTCGATATTCATACATGAGAGTTCAAGCACAGACATCGAAGCACTGAACGTAATAGATATCAAACCCTAGACTCGATATTCATACATGAGAGTTCAAGCACAGTCATCGAAGAATTACTATCAATACATTTAATTCAAACATCCCCGGAACCCCCGTTACCCACCCCGCCCCATCACAATATCGAACCCTAGACTTCGATATTCATACATGAGAGTTCAAGCACACACACACATCGAAAAGAATTCACATTTAATTCAAACATCCCCGGAACCCCCCCCCCCCCCCCGTTACCCATCCCACCCATCACACATTACACATCACACACACACACACAATCATCATCATCATCATCCCAACCCTCAAACACATCTCACTGCACAGGGGAGAACGGCACTACGCCAACACTCCCCTTCTTTTACAACTCGATTTTCATATAGGAGAGTTCTAAATCAATGAGCATTCTACATCACTCATATATTAACACAGAGGAGAGTTCAACATCTTATCTACACTGTGCTGATTCTCTCAATTCTATACTACTTCCAGTATTTCATTTGTGGTTATAATATTTAATAAATATCCTGATTATGGGAGAGATGTACACTCCCGAAACGTTGATATCTGATCATCTTTTCACCTGGCTGGATGCCCGAGAAGAAAGTGAGCAAAGCTGGAAATTGTTTGTAAATATTTTGTTACTAACCTGTTCTATGCTTGGGCATTAAAGAGTAAAACATGAAAAGGAAATTGAATGAAAAGGTTAATAAACCATGGAAGAAGAGAAATCATTTTATTACAACTATAATTAATATAAAACCAATTTACACAAATCAAACTCAAGTTCCACTTTTTGTTTGTTCTGTAGGTATTAGAGCTTTACTTTTACTTTTATCTCTCCCAGTTCTTGCAGGGGCAATTACTACACTTTTAACTGGCCGAAATCTTAATACATCCTTCTTTGATCGTGAGACCAAGTTAAAAACATGCAAAACAAGATCAAAGGAGGTGATCATCAAAATGTGAGCCTCATAAATTACCAACTAGCGGTAAGATTGAAACTGATTTCATGGTCTCGAGCACTTGACGTCTCTTGTAAAGTACAATAACAGCCGAGCAATTTGTCGCAGCCATTGGAGCTGATAATAACAGAAGCGGATCAGTTTAAATAGTCACCGCCGTTTCTCATTGGCTGACAGGGAAATGCGGTGAAACAAACGAAAAAAGCCGTAACTTTAGTCACTTATGCATTTTAAAAAATGTGCTTGCCAGCGCAGATTTTATACATGAGTCTATATAATACCCTAGAGGGTGAATATATATGACTACATGAACACCGGCTGCAGGTATAAAATAATAATAATAATGAAAAAAAAAAAAAGGAATTGGAAATGCAATTAGCCCTTTTTTGTTTTAAATTAACCGCGACACTGTTGCTTTTTAAACAACGTTCCTCCCTTCGATGTTTCCCCTACTAGCGTGCCTCTTACGCGTGAATGTGTGTGGAGGTGTGTGCTTGGTGGAACACGTTCCAACTGTAAAAACCCACCACTCACCCTTCGTGTGTGTGGGAATACAAACGTGAACATCAGGTGCGTCCAAAATGCTAATATCTATTTAGTAGGACTCAGCAGCATGTTCTGAAGCATGATGTTCGTCACAGGTTATCCCTCCATGGCTTTCTGAGAGTGCACATTTATCAATTTAGAGCTATAGATCAGCAAAAAGGTCCGAAAGTGCCATAAATCAATTAAGACCATTACAGGGGTAATTAAAGCTTAAGAGATATAAACATAAGTGATGTATAGTAATTAATTTCTCTCTTTGGATCAACCATGCAAAGATGCTATTGAAGTCTTAAAACATAATACATTTTTTATGCCACATAAAACTAATTTAAATTTCACAAAATTACGAGGCCTGTTCAATAAAGAATGGTCATAATTTTTTTACAGTCATAATTTTCGCAATTAAATTCAAACTTATTATATTCTGGAAATTAATTGTTCTTTCACACTAGCCATGTGTAGGACGCACTATGAAAAGCTAGAGCCAGACTTAGTACTTACAGTACTTACAGCATAGTAAGTCGCCAATATGTGTTTATGAGAACCCCTGGTGGTTTACCGGAAAAACGCGAGTCAGCTGCAGAATTTAATGTCATGTTGGCACGTTGGCCATAGTAGCTCAATGGTTTAGAGCGGCTGTACGGATACCAGAAGATCGTGGTTCAAATCCCGGCTATGGAATTGAATTTTTCAGTCTGGCTCTACATTTTCTTATTATATTCTGTTAGCTTAATGTGAAACAAACACGCCGTAGTAGTTTCACTGTTGGTACTCCTGGTTTCCGCCAGTGAGAACCAGGCAAGTTCAGACATGTTCAGTATCGCCTACCGCTGCAATGGAGGTAACATGCAGTTAAAGTCGATGTTAGAGGAAGATCCGGAGTTTCTTTCAAACGTAATCACTGCTGATGAAACTTGGCTACATCATTTTGATCCTGAGACCAAACAGCAAAGCTCAGTGTGGAAATCTCCATCACCAACCCCCAAAAAGCAAAATTGGTTGCTTCTGTTGCGAAAGTTATGGTCATCTCGTACTTTGATATTCATGGAATGGTTTATCAGCATGTTGTACCTGCACACACATCAGTAACTGGACAATACTACAGGGATGTCCTGAAGACATTGCAAGTCCATATCAGGCGCAAAAACCATATTTCCATGAAGCAGGCTGGATGCTGCACCACGATAATGCGCTGCCGTATATTGCCAATGTTGTTGCTGAATATCTTGCAAAATTCAACGTGAAGTGCATCCCTCACCCCCATTATACTCTGGATTTAGCCCCATGTCACTTTTTTCTATTCCCTAACATGAAGAAAAGCCTTCCTGGGAGGCATTATCCATCATCAGAAGCAGTGGTGAAGGCTGCGGAGGCGATTTTGAAGGATCTTGCTAAAAATGGTTTCCAGCATGCCTTTGAAGACTGGCAGTAACGCTGGGACAAGTGCATCGCATTCAGGGGAGAGTATTTTGAGAAGGGTCATCAAAATTATGAGGATGAGTAAAGGTACGTTGTCAAAAAGAATTGTGATCTTTCTTTATTGAACAGCCCTCGTAATTTACATGCAGTTTAATAATTGAAACTGGTGGCCTTCTCCTGTGGTTGCACGGGGTTTATCACCAATTTACTGACTACTTTTAAATATCATTCAGTTTTGCTGATTTCATTTTAAAAATTAATCTTTGTTTTAGGAAATGGCCAGAACCAAACTGGTAAACAATATTTTAAATTTATTTTAATTATTAGAGGAAATTTTCTGGGTTGTTTAATTATAAAGTTCTCTTTTTATTAAATAAAACTATATAACAGAGCTCATTTACCTATACTATATGTATAGTCACATACGCAGGAAGTTTCATTTAAAGCTCTTCAATAATTTTTTAATTGTCAAAGATAAGGTTTAGAAAAGCGTCCTTTTTGGGAAATGAGCTTTATAGCTTTGCTATCCAATTTTGTGTACCTTGTTAACTATATACAACGTGGTGCATCATCTTGGCTTTTAACCATTAATCCGAAAGTAATACGATATTTAAATAATTCTTTTTGTAAAATCAGTTAAATATTTGCTACATCCAATAACATGTTTTGAAGGGAATGCATAATTTAATTCAGTATGGAGAGTGGAGTTTGGAAAAGGAGTGTTAAACAAATGGGAATATCTGTAGGAGATGATAACATTCATTTGTTGGGAGGACCGAGTGATATAGATACTGTCTCATAATTAATACTGTTTTTTAAGAAACACGATTATTTTAAATGAGTTCTGGCAAGCAATTATATAATCCCCAAAGCATACCCCATTAGATTCTATAGCCTTGAGCCATTGTTCAACGAGGTTTACTAATAGTCTCTGGTTTTTAAGGAAGAATTTAATGACACACACTTGCACTGCTTCAAGTTGTCAAAATTTCTTCCACGTAGAAAATTGACCATGTATCATAATCTAATGGTAAGATCAGGGCTGTATGCTGGATGTGGTTGCAGTTCGATTTCTCCTAATTCCTGAATTATTTCCATGGATGCTCTTGCAGTATGAGATGTTCCATTGTCCTGTGTCAATAAAGTTCTACTTCGGTTATGCCGGTTATCCCCGTCTCAAAATTTCATGAACTTGTTCCAGTTATTGAGATTAAAGATCCGCATCAATCGCCTGCCTATTTGGCACAAACTTCCAGTGAATAACACCTTCAAAATTCTACCAGATATACAACCTTACTTTGGGACCGAACTAATTTTTTAATGATAACTTTGGCAGATTGGCGGGGACCAACTCACTGTTTCGAGGTATTAGGGCTTCGTTAATATACCCAGTTTTCGTCACAATTGACAATTCTCCAGACAAATGTGTCATCCATGGAATTACAGATAAGCTGACGACAGATATCCGCTCCATGTTCAGCCTGTTGAGGTGTCAGTTCATGAGGTACAAGTCTGCAGCTCCTGTATGATTTTCCAAGTTTCTTAATGTGGCGATGTATGGTATCTTTTGACGCACCAAGTACTTCTGAAAGCCTACGGATACCTTTTTGAAGACTTTCTCGCAAAACTTGGCGTTTATCCTGAATATTCATTCTTTACATTCTAAGTCTTTAGTGTTTTCGTCCCCATTGTTAAAACGTTGGAACCATCACTGTGCCACACGCTCATTAAAGATACCTTCTCCTTCCACTTCATAGACTCTTTGAGCTGCGGCAGCGGCTTTATAATCTAATTCCCCGTAGCGTTTTAGAAGGACTCTTTCTGAGAAGTTCAAACTTTGTTATCTCCATTTTGTGATTGTGTATTGACAACTGAAGACTGATAAATGCTCGCAGTGTACATAACACTAATCTCTGTTTCATATAACCTTGCCCCGCTGACATGCATAACTACGCATGCAAACACCTTCCCCCTCATCCTAATTGGCTAATGCTTTCGCGCCATAGACCATAGGTGGTACTTTCCCGTCACGTTTAAACCTGCAGTAAACGTCATAATAATTGCCAGGAAGATAGATAAAATCATACAAATAAGAATATGAAGGCATGCAAAAATACAAGTTAATAATGAAACTGAGCAAGTTGAAACTGAATGAATGAGCAATGAAATTGAAACACGTTTATAATGAAAGACCTTTAGCCTTAAAACCAGCACACATACCTTGCAAAAATATTGGTCTTTCAGTCTTAAAAAGTCGTGTCACGCCATACTTGTCGTGTGTCCTTCATTCACCCAAGTCTCCTCAAGGTAGTATATTTTGCGATTTGTATCCCGGTACAGTCTGATTATGCTTAAAGAGCGTCTTCGCCTCACAGCAATATCGCCCCTGGAGTGGTAACTTTTCCTGTTGTCTCAGATTCATGTGGCGATGTTCCTATGCATCTAACACACCTGAAAGTTCAGGGCACAGCTGTTCGACTTCTCACACTGACAAAGACGGACTCTTCTCTGTGAGTGCATTCAACACATGAACCACAATTCTTTTTTCGCCGCTTTGTAAAGGTTTTCCCTTGCGATGCTTCAGCGAAAAACTGGCGGTAGACTCTACCATTATACATATAATAAGTACACGCGCAATAAACGATCAATAAAATAATTTAGCTCTCACACTCGACACAACACACCTTCGAATGCCGATATATGACTAATCCAGTTCAAAACCAGGTAAGTGATAAGTCATATAAACAAATATGTCATTACTACCGCTAAATCACGTGTTATCGTGCCATGTGCTTTGGAGCAAAGAAACCTCCTCTTTACTTCGTTTAAGAATTAACATGCATTTCAGATAAATCAACTCTGTTGCGTAATATATGTAATTAAAACAGTTACGAAAATATAAATTTGACAATTCTCTTCCAACATATAAAGATATATCACCATATTAAATAACGAACTAATTTTTACCGCATAACAGTCTATACTACAATAGCAGCCAATGAGAGGTGATAAGGTCACGTGACCATTAAGAGATACGGGGCAAACTTATGTGAAACAAGGATTAGTTAAGGCATCCTGTAAATAGCATTACCAAACCAAAGATACCCAACCAATTTTCCAAAGCCGACATTACTTATCAGACAACCTACTGGTGTACCAACTGGTTACATTCAGCTACTCATTAAGTAGAGCTAACATTTCCAGCTGTAATCGCTTCCACTGTTTAAATGCTGTACACTGCATTTAATATTGTGTACGGAGGAAACCTTTACCCAAGGCATTATTTTGTGGAGTGCAAGTAGACAGAAAATAGAAAAAGAACTTCTGATAGCTCATTCACTTCATCAGCTCAAACAAATCACGAAGTGGCGATCCTCATGAGTTAATAAGAAAATGTTCATCATTTTATTTTAAGATAAGTGAAGTTTTATGCTACAAATTATTATATTTGTATAGTATCTGTTGCTTCACTGTAACTACCTTCATATTTTACCTATTTAATTAATAGCGTTCTTGCAGACTACTCTTTATCAGGAATTCGCAAAAATGTAATAAATCTGTTCTTAAGACCTATTCTGAGAACAACTTTTGATAACAATTAGACCCAAATGATGGATGTCGTGTGTGTGTGTGTGTGTGTGTGTGTGTGTGTGTGTGCGCGCGCGAGCGCGCGTGTGTGTCGGACGAGAATGTGGAGAAGATTTGAACGCTTTCTTGTGGAGTGGATAAAACGTGATCTAGCAATCCCAACAATGATATAATGCAAGCTGGTAATAAAACATGTCACTGCTACCTGCAGGAAGATCATTGCAGCATTAACATCAGTTACACCAAACTTGTAGGAGAAGCAATTTAACGGAAGTTTCCAAAAACTGAACAGGACCAATATTTCATTAAAGCAAAGTATTGGCAATCTTGAAAATGTTATTAGTTTCCTAGGAATTGGTATATGCTATATAAATAGGTTATACATTTGTATACACCTGGCCCAGGTCAACAGATGCGTAAATTAAAACGGGTGATATAATGAATAGAACTTAATATGGCGAATATTTTAAACGTATCTGGTATAAAGTAATGTTTAAAATTGAATTCATCGTGGCCTTGTGTAAATAATTAGCGCAAGTGTGTGCGAATGAAGCGTGACATTAGTTAATTTTGTTTTCTTGCTATGTAATTTGCTTATACTTTTGCAATTAAAAGTATTTCCTCGTTTCAGATGTTCTATTTATTTCATTTATTTCATTTAATTTAACCTTTTTTCGATATCAAGTATAGTTTTGGATTTAAAGCTTTATTAAAAATAAAATACAGTTTGAAAACTGTGCTATGTTTCAAGTCCGAACACCCTTAGAATCCTTTCACTTGATGTTCCTTCCCTCCAAGGGGTACTATTACTAGTGCTGCGTGATTTAATCTATTAACCGAATCTATTAATTCTTTATTTTAGATTAAATATTACAAAATTTTAATCGATTAATCGAGTCGATTAAAATTAATCGATTGCAATAAATATTAATCAAAACGGTTTTAGCCAAATTTGGCCCTCTTTGTTTTGATGTATTGCTTCCAACGTAAACAGCCTTTCTAACACATCAAGTTTACACTAGACATGTAATGTTCTTTGAACTTTGAGATAATATAACTCCTGATAGCTAAAGGAAATCACTCTGAACCCCGAGGGAGTCTAAATAACACTTATGTTGTGAAATATTCTAAGAGGTATATAACTTACATATTGATGCTGACAGAGATGTTTCTTTCCTTACAACTTGTGTGTGACAACCTATCGTATACAATTAATTATTTATCGCTTGCTAGCATAAACTGAGCTGTACAACCTTGAACCGCACACTTCGATTACGCAGCTATGGAAACAATAGCTGATCCCTCTTCTAAGGTTTGGTGGTGGTGTAACTTTGCTGTAAACTGAATAAGCAAGTAACGTTTCTGAGTTCGTGACAGTGAGTGGAAGTTTTGTGTTAAAAAAGTTAAAATAAGAAAAAAATGTTTTAGAAAACAACTGCATGTCAGTCTCACAAATCTTAGTATATATTGATATAATACGTCACTAAATAATTACTTACAAAATATTGTAGATCTAATTCAATGCATATACAGGATGTTACAAAAAGGTACGGCCAAACTTTCAGGAAACATTCCTCACACACAAAGAAAGAAAATATGTTATGTGGACATGTGGCCGGAAACGCTAAATTTCCATGTTAGAGCTCATTTTAGTATTTCTCTTAAAATGTAAATTGAAATCATTCGTGCAGACAATTGTCAAAATACCCATTGTGGTTCACGAACGATGGAGCTCCTGCACATTTCAGTCGAAGTGTTCGTACGCTTCTCAACAACAGATTCGGTGACCAATAGATTGGTAGCGGACCAATTCCATGGCCTCCACGCTCTCCTGACCTCAACCCTCTTGACTTTCATTTATGGGGGCATTTGAAAGCTCTTGTCTACACAACCCAGGTACCAAATGTAGAGACTCTTCGTGCTCGTATTGTGGACGGCTGTGATACAATACGCCATTCTCCAGGGCTGCATCAGCGCATCAGGGATTCCATGCGACGGAAGATGGATGCATGTAACCTCGCTAACGGAGGACATTTTGAACATTTCCTGTAATAAAGTGTTTGAAGTAATGCTGGTACGTTCTGTTGTCGTGTGTTTCCATTCCATGATTAATGTGATTTGAAGAGAAGTAATAAAATGAGCTCTAACATGGAAATTAAGCGTTTCCGGACACATGTCCGCATAACATATTTTCTTTCTTTGTGTGTGAGGAATGTTTCCTGAAAGTTTGGCCGTACCTTTTTGTAACACTCTGTATAAAGCATGTGTACTTGATGCAAAGAGAAATTTTGAATCTAAATATTTAAAAGTTTCATAAATAATGAAATGTAAAGGGTATTAAAGTACTTTATATAATCCTTGCACCTAATTTTTGAACAGATAATATCTCGATTAATCGATAGATTAATCGATTAAAGTAACACCGGTTAATCGATTAAAAATGTTTATCTATCTACAGCACTAATTATTAACCGTAAGGGGCATAGGTTCAACAAATCTATAGGTCGAGGTCCAAGGGTCCGCTCTAAACGTTTCGTGAAGTCATAATCTGTAATCGAAAGTTAGTATATTCCAGAATTAATATGGAATTTTGAAAGTCCTAAAATGTTTCAATTTGGGTTTCCAATTAGACCCGCCATATTGTAATTCCTAGAATGTTATTGTTTTCGAAAATTAGGTACTTGGAGAAATAAACATTAATTTGCTGTTGTAATTTAGTTGGCAAGTATATGATAAGATTTCAGCTAAATTGGTTAATTTTGTGTAAATTGCCAGTTGTAGCACTCATCAGGTTTCCAAATGCCTGTGAACTGTTAATTGGCAGAGGAAGTCATTAAGGATTCGTTTTAAAAGGCTTGCCTCTCAACTTTTGTGAAACTAGAACAGCAAGTACACAATAAATCAGTAGTATATATCTACAGAAGATTTCAATGTGGTATGGTTTATTTGTGTAAGGAAAGGATCATACGTTTAGCAAATTTAATACTGCTATGACATGTAGTTTTAATTCTTCTGTGAAAAGAGTATAAGCAGAAGCTTGTAACAGAGAGAAGCTGCACATTAGTGTGACTAACACACATACAAGTAAGTCTCGTTTTGTTTTTGGTGCTAGACAAAATGGCATTTTTTAAATATTCATTTATTCTGGGTCGTGTAGGTAAACGTAACACCTTTAATTAACTAATACGATTCCGTGTATGTGCATGGAGTGCTCGAAGCACGTCTCTTGCTGCTGGGAATATTATTCCACTAATGAACACAGAACATGACAGATTACGTCACAGTTCGTCAGGCAAAGCAAGTAGTAAAGTGGGGAACGCACAGAGCACAAGCCTCTGTGGAAGTATTATGTAATATGCTGCCACCCCAACCAACACAGCATTTGACAACCTAAATACTACTACCCCTCTTTCTGCTTTGTTAACACCGTTGCGCATCTTTCAAACAATGAGAAAGAAACAACATGGCATTTTCATCATTAACATGCTCCAAAGGCAACATGTCCCTACAAACACAGTTTTAGGAATGCAGAAAATTTACTGACACACTGCGCAGAGAATAAATCAGCTGAAACGCTCCTCTCTTTTGCTAAAAAGTGAAGTTGTTTCATACTGACTGATATGTTAACATATGCTTTCAACGTTTTATCCTGTCAGAACAGCTCAGCCCAAAGGTGAAGCGGGAATTGATACTACATAGGAGAGCCAGAAATGTGGTACTTTTCAATACGAAAATATTACGAAAGGTTTACACCATGTAGGATTAGACCTAGATAGCTCCGACGCAGCTACCACCAAATAAACACAGGAGGTTACTGGCTGCAGGCACAAACTACACAAGGACGCGCAGAAGTCTCTAATAAGTCCCGACTCGAAGGCCCATCCCGTTGCTGGTTCTTAGAGAGAAAGAAAGAGAGACAGAGAGAGAGAGAGTTCATAAATGATCCATTGAGTAAGCAGCCCTCGGGTAAGTTGAGTCACCTTAGCCCGGATTTGAACCAGTCTTCGTCTGGCTGCTCTTAACCATTGAGCTACCATGGCGATCATGCCAGCATGATATACCTAGATTCGGAAATCTGGTTTACAGAAATTTAGAACAAATTTTGCTGCAGTAAACAGACGTGAAATTGACAAAAAGCTGTCTTCAAGGCTGATTCGGTGTTTTTCTCCACGAAAACAAATGAAAGAAATCACTGCGGTACAGTTCAATCGTCGACTGTCTCAATAACCAACAAACAACTGCCGCTCTAATACCTTGCCGGTATTAATACCTCCCCAGCCATTGTTTCTAGAAAGCCGAAGACCTTCCAAGAACTTTCGCGGCTGCAACAATGGACCGAAAATTCCGAAGCCTCTTTCTGTCTTTTTTTCTCTCCTGGCAAGTACCCAGCTCCGGCCCGTGGTAGCAGTACAACAATGCCACACGGTGACAATATTAATTCTGCAAGCTATCCAAACTTTAGCCTAAATACAGCTA
This sequence comes from Mantis religiosa, assembly GCA_030765055.1. Classification (NCBI taxonomy): domain Eukaryota; kingdom Metazoa; phylum Arthropoda; class Insecta; order Mantodea; family Mantidae; genus Mantis; species Mantis religiosa. The sequence goes on along the minus strand of CM060956.1, from coordinate 44,359,533 downwards.
GAGTGGAAGAACGGTTGATATAATAATAAAATGAAGTGTGTAGAGTTTAACGCCCGCTTTTACTGCATGCGGCACCTACGTACTTAAAATAGTAAGTAACCACAAACGGTGTGTCTCATTGTATGAAGAACTCCTAGTGCTTTACTAGGATAAGTGGAAGTCAGTTGGAGAATTTAATGTACGCCGACATGTTGCTATGGTAGCTCAATGGTTAAGAGCAACTGGGCGGAGACCGGGAGATTTGTTTTTAATTTACGTCCTCCAACGTTAAGTCATATCGGACGATGAATGGAATGGTTGAAATGATGCTGAAGCGAATAATAGGATGATGGTGGCGCAGGGTGCAGCAATGAGGTACTCTCAGGGTATGCGTGGATATGTATGAGAAGCATGGTTTTATTGACACTGGAATGCCCGTTTCAAACTGGTTTAATAACTGCTTCTTTTTATCATCACATCAAACTTGAAGTTGCCGACCAAGGGTTACCAATATATCACTGTTTAGAGTCACTGTAGGTGGAATGCTTATTACTCGATAATACTTAATTAGTTAGGTATGAACCGACAGATCTTCCCATCGGTTCTGATCTGCCTTCGACCAAGACAGAAGAGGACTGCCGCAATCGGCTTCACGCCAAGGACTGTGTGTCCTTACTGGGCACAGCTGCGCGTGGGTGTGTGTAACTTTCATTTCTGGAAGCCCTCTCTTCAAACAAAGATTCCCTATGTGACTATTTTGTCCATTGTGATTATTAGTCTCCGTCATGCCATTATTAAGGGTCCGAAGAACACCTATTCAAACGGAGTCAAGTGTTACTCTTTTACAATTCCTTCCTGCTAAGGAAGCCCCTTTCTTACGTTTCTTTTGTTAAAACAACTCAACTCAACTGCACGTGCATGCGTTTCACAAAGATACACGATTTCTTTGAAATCAATCACGATTCTTTACTTATTGTAATCTTTTAATTTCTGTATCAATGCTCAAATGACGCCGGGGTCTATGGAGCTTTAGAGTTACCCGACATTCGTGTTTAGGTTAAGGGAAACCCCCGGAAAAACCTTATCCAGGCAACTCACCCTGACCGAGACTCGAACTCGGCCCTCTTGAACATGAGACAGACACGCTACCATCTACGCTATCAAGGCGGGCAGGAGACCGGGAGATACGTAGTTCAAATACTGGCTCTACCTATCCAAACTTCAGTCTACATACGGCTAGTGTGAAAGAACGACTAATTTCCATCAATTAGACCTCGAGTTGTACTCTTTCCTTTGGAGAAGCGTCCCTCCATTTATGCGGCAGTGCCACACGCCATAAAACCCAGAAGTACGCATGAATTATAATGAAAAAAAGGAATGAATGGAGTCTAATAAATAGAAAATTGTGGTAGATAAGAAGTATCAAATAACCTTTAAAATATCACCAAAGTATTTAAAGTGATACACCAGTTTTGGTTACTTATGAATAGATGACGTGCTTTAATGTACTTAAGATTTTTTATGTTCAATCCTCCGAAACATGTTTTCATCTTCAGCGGGCCATGCTGCAACGGTCTTTCTTCCTTGTTCCCAAGTCTTATAGCTCCGCCCATTGGAAATTTCCTGATTTCCAATGCCAAACTTTGAAACTAGGAATCTCATACCAGTCTCGACTGAAGAGATGATCTTACTGGCTGCTGGGACCGCTTCGTAACCGCAGTAGGAGGGATGTCCACTGTCCTGGCCTACCAGGGGAGCTTTCCATCTATGTAAAATGTAGGGACCGTGCCCTCTGCACTATCGTGTCTCCCTGGGTCGGCCGCCCTGTCTGCTCTCGCCTCATTCTTCCTCCCAGGCATAGGTACAATAGATAAAGACTGTCTGTTGATTATATATAGCATTATATAAAATTCATTCAGAATGTTGAGGACTTCATGGATTTGGAGCAGAAAGTTTAAGATATACAACTAATTACGTAGAAATAGCTATAGCATATATTTTTTTAATCAAAAGCGTTATGTCTGGAAAATCAAAACTAAAACTTTCGTCTAAAGAAAATATTTGTGTCCAATATTGGAAAAATTCTATCAAGCTGGTATTTTATTTGACGTCTTTTTTTATTGAATTATGCTGTCAAGGATATATTCACTGCAGACACATGGATGACTTTATAAAAGTTGCTTTTTAGGATTCCCAAAAAATTAAATGTTTCTGCATCCAATTAGATATTAAAGTTATACGCCAGTAGAAATAAAAATCTGAGTATGCAGTCCACTACTTTCTAGGCAATGATAAGTTCACCAATGCATAAAATATGATTCTTCCAACAATGTTAACTTACTTACAATATACTTCTGTGTAGGAAAATTATTAGAAATCAAACACTAATGTATGTTTATAAAATTATAAAGTGTATTCAACTGTTTAACTTTGCGATGGAGGGAAGAATTCACAAACTTTCATGTTAAAAACTGCGTTAGATGTCGGTCTCGCCGCTTACAGCAACATGGAGTACTCCTAAAACAGCTTACACTACGTAAGAAAAATATATTTGATATAAATTAGTGTGCAGCTTTGAAAGAAACTTGAAAAATTAAATAGCTACATTCCAAATTATGGCATTCAGTTGTACGTACAAACCCAGGGTTTGAACCCAGCTCATTAGCATGCTAGGTGACTAAGCTAAATATTTCTCTAGTACTATAACTAACTGTTTCTGGTCTCTGTGATACGTATGGTTTGTACGAGGGTGGTCTGAAAAGTTTCCGACCTCAACATGAAGATGGCAGCACTCGTAAATAAAGACACTTGACACTTAGAAAGTTTCAGCCATTTTTGACGCTCAGTTTAATGTAACAGTCGTCTGAGTGAGTTAATCTGAGTGGTTTTATGAAAATGGACAAAATCGAGTATCGAGCTGTCATTAAATATTTGTTTTTCAAAGGCAATACGCCTACGCAAATCAAAGATGAGTTGATTTCTGTGTAGGGGGACTCAGCACCATCATTTACCACACTGAAATTTGGGCAACTGGATTTAAACATGTCCGTAAGAGCTTGGAGACGATGAACGTTCGGAACATCCAAAAAACTGCACATACTAACGAAAACATCGCCAAAGTTAAAAAATGGTGCTATACGACCGCAGAAATAATGTTAGAGAGATAGCAGAGGCTATGAACATGCCAAAAGAACGTGTTTGTCACATATTAAATCAACATTTAGACATGAGAAAGCTGTCCGCGCTTTAGGTGCCGCGTTTGCTCTTGTTAGACCAAAACGTGTTAGAATGAACATTTTCAACGCTCTGTTGGCGCAGTTTAGGCGCAATAAATCCAAGTTTTAATGCCGATTAATTACTATAGATGAAATTTGGATACACCACTATACGCCCGAAACAAAAATACAGTCCAAACAGTGGACTGCAAAGGAGGAACGAGCAAGCAAAAACTGTTTTTTTTTTTCGGCTGAGAAAGTGATGACGACAGTTTTTTTGGATAGTCATGGAGTTATTTTAATCGATTTTCTTCAAAAAGGAAAAACCATTACAGAAGCATACTACGCACCATTACTTGACAAGCTGAAGGCAGAACTTGCGGGAAAACGGCCACATTTGCAGAAAAAGAAAATCCTGTTTCACCAAGACAACGCACCGTCTTACACCTCAGCGGTTGCAATGGCGAAAATGCACGAATTACGGTTTGAAGTGCTTGACCATCCGCCTTACTCACCAGATCTAGCCCCAAGCGACTTTTATTACCTTATCTGAAAATTGAGCTCGGAGGACAGAGATTTTGTTCAAATGAGTAGACAATAACTTTCGTGAACAATTATTTTGTAGAGAAAAACGCCGGGTACTATTTCGACAGGTTGCACAGATGGGAGCATCGTTGGAGAAGTGTGTAGAGTTACAAAGAGACTATGTTGAAAAATAAAAATTCTGAAAAAATGTCTTGTATCTTTATTAGGTCGGAAACTTTTCAGACCACCCTCGTATGTGATAGGCTTTTGTTTATCTTTATGATCGTAAGCACTCCAGGCCCAAATGACCTTGCTGTCGACGGGCCCTAAAACACCACAGACACACTCGTAAGCACTCCAATTGCCGCGTGTTAGCGACTAATCGCCTTAAATTATGTTATAATCTACTTACAAAGAAGTAGCTTTATCGAATAAAACCTCTGATCGATTTTACGGCATAATAATATCAGATGCACTTTAGTGCAATCTAATTTAGTTTCCATTAGAAAAAAGTTCTTAAAAACTAATATAATTTTACCTCATCGTAAACCACCTATTTTTTTAAAACATGGTTTGCTGTTTATGTTACAACTTTGTTACTTGATTGAATATCATTACTATTTATAACTTTATTTTATTTGCATTCAAAAGTTATTAAAATGTCAATACTCAAAGCCAGCAGGTTTCCTCAAATTTTTATTTTGAATACTGTTTTTATCGCTACCCATTAATCAAACGAATTATATGCTTGCAAACTTGAAGTAACTGTATTTGGGTTCACCGTTCTTTTATGCCCATTGTTGGTAACATTGGTCACTCTTGTGTAATACTTTATTTGTTCACTTAATCCTTGTTTCAAATAAGTTTGCCCCGTACGCTCACGTGACCTAATCACTTTTCATTGGCTGCTGTCGTGGTATAGACTGTTGTAAACACGAGTTCATTGTTTAACATGATGATTTATCTTAATATGTTCGAAGAGAAATGTCAAATGATATTTTTATAACCATTTGAATAAAATATATTATCAACAGAGTTAATTTCCCAGGAATGCATGTTAATTCTTATCACGAAGTGATGAGGAGAATCCTTTGCTTCATACCTACCTCTCGGGATGACTGACGATACCAGGTGCGTTAATCGGTAGTCGTGACATATTTGTGGTTTTATTCCACGTGGTGTGAAAGCACCGCTTAAGGCGCCGAAAGCATTAGCCAATTAGGATGAAGGGGAAGGCAGTAGCACGCGGAGAGATGCGTGTTCAGCGGAGCAAGGTTATTTGAAACAAACCTTAGTACAGAGGAAGACAGGCGGTGTGACGTCAGCTTCGTCATTTCTAACCGCCAAATATGCTTCCGAACGAATGGCAGCTTAGCGTGTGACGTCACCGCGCTAATTTCTGCTGCCAAAAGGAAGGAAACAGTTTGATGTGTTGGGGTTCCAACAGCGTATGAAAGACAGGAAACGTATCGGGTATTAATAATGTGTACAACTTACATTTTTGGTGTTGTAATATTAATGCTGACTGCTTTAATTACACAATTGGTTACAATTTATAAACAATTATATTTTGGTTCTGTGCTATGAGAAAATATATGAAACTTCAGCTCGTAGTTTATCTGAAAGTCAGGCATGTTATAAAGTAAATAAAATAAAACATAAAGTAATTTTCTCTGCAAATTAGAGACCCACTCAGAGCAGAATTACGTGAACATTTTGCGAAACTTTATGTTACGTTTTTCTTTAACTAGTTTATCAATGTCAGGGCGTAATGTCTGGGAAATTTGTAATAGAAGGTTGCGTGCTATATAGGCCGCGCCGTGGCTCAGTGGTTAGACCGTTTGTCTCTCACCAAGGCGGCCCGGGTTCGATCCCAGGTGACCGCAAAGTGAGATTTGTGGTGGACAACACGGCGCTGGGTGGGTTTTCTCCGGAATCTCCGGTTTCCCCTGCCATCTCATTCCACCGTTGCTCCATCTTCATCTCGTGTATCATCAGTATCATCGCTTGCGGTGCCGTTGCAGTAAAAGTGGGCGTTAAACACTACACATTTCATTTTTGCGTGTTAGATTGTGATCCGACAAGGTATTTGGGTTTGGACTTAGCTAATTTCATAACAGAAAAACTTGTTCGCACACATATTTCTAGCCATACATACATGAAGTCCGTGCGGCAGGTGAATACAGCCTCGGAAATCTGGTTTGGGGGACATTCTTGTAAAAATCAGCCAAGTCTTTCTTGTGTGTATATTTGTCCTTCAATAAATCGTCGCATTGTAAATTTAACAGCTTCATGTGGTACGTGGAAGCCATAGTGTTGTCATCGAGTGTGCAACTGAATCTATATTCACAGCGTCATTTATATAGGCAACTTGGTACTACACGGCTTTTGCCTGACGTCACACGCACTGCAGCCCTCTCTCCCGGCTGAAATACGTCACAACTCTCGAAGCTGTCTTTCTCTGCCTTAGTATGTCGTGATCTGACAACTGATATATTTGTTTAGATTTTAAATAGCTCAAAACTTTGTTCATCTGATAATCATACAAATCCCAAGCGAGCACTCGCAAATTTATCTTAAACTCAGCGGGTAAACGTAAAGGTACAGACCAACGAAGGGACCAATACACCGGGCAGAGTACTTCCGTTAAGCCAAGATAGTCCTTTATAACCGAGAGAGAGAGGAGGCCTGAGGGGAGATTTTTTTTTTTTTTTTTTTTTTTTTTTTTTTTTTGTAATGTAGTCCTCCAACGTTAAGTCATATCGGACGATGAATGGAATGAGTGAAATGATGCTCTAACAGCCCAGGTTCCATAGAGCTTAGAGTAACCTGATATTTGTCTTTTAGGATAAGGGAAAACTCCGAAACAAACCATATCCAGGTAACTCACCCTGACCGAGATTCGAACTTGGGACCTCTTGAACTTGAGGCAGACGCTACCACCACGCTACCTAGGCGGGACTGAGGGGAGGGGTGCGAAGCGTGGCCAAATGGCAAGCATGGACAGAGTTAATAACGTTTAAAGTCAAGAGCCTCCGATTATGCCCAAGCTAATCCACAACCATAATCCTTCAAGAGGCGCACAAGCACGCCTCTGTGGTGTAAGGTAGCGTGTTTGCCTCACATTCAAGAGGTAGGGAGTTCGAATATTGGTCAAGGTAAATTATCCGGATAAGGTTTATTTGAGGGTTTCCCCTTATCCTGAAAGATGAATTCCGTGTAGCTCTGGATCCTGATTCATTTGAATCCAATATGACTTTCGTTGGGGAATGTTAGTTATAAAAGACACAACACTCGAAGTCGTATTCCTACTGAGCACCGCAACCGACGTGACTAGAGTTCAAGGAACGACCATTTCCGTTGAGCAATCAGCCGCGCCGTATGGCCGACACTGTCATACGCCATGAAACATAAAAAAGAAAGCGAATGAAATGCAAATAATTGAAAGGAAGCCGCGCTAAATGCCAACTCAAATAAGCAATCCAAAATCTATTAGGTAAAACCACGAAAATCCTAAGGTCCAAGTGAGTGGGCGTCAAGAATCGAATGCGGGACCTCCACAATGCAAGCTGCATATGTTATTCAGAGACATATTTCTCGGTACATAAAGTACCATCCTGTGTAGCCAACGAAATCAATGCAGAGTTTCTTAGACTGCCTCAGAAACACAGAAACGCGATCTGTTTGCAACACACGTCTATATTATTGGCATATAAAAAGCAGTAAAATAAGATGATGGTGTACGCTGTTAATTTCCCCCGAATGCTCCCGTGTTGTGTGTTGCAGTCACACACTTGTTGCTCGGAGCGGGCGGTAGGAGGGTGAGAAACGCACGACCTGCCGCCAAATCGCATCATCTCGGATAAACTATGAATAGCAACGAGCCGAGAGAACGCTCTACCTATACTTGTCGACCCCACCCCCCTCCAAACCACCCCACCGGGCTCTCTGTGATGTACGTAGTCAGGTAACGTTATGGGGTACTTCTATACTGTGTCATACAGGGATACACAAAACACCACTCACAGATTCTCAAAGCTACTGCGCTAATGTTTAGTTTGGCAGTGCTCAAAGGTACAGGGTAAACAGCAGCAGTACTTGGATCACCCTAAGCAAGCTAAGGAGACAGTATTAAACAAATGTTATACCAACTAATTGGTTTACTCGTGGTTGTACGGATATTTGAAATCTAAATTGAAGTGAATGAGTAGAACCAGACTGAAAAATTGAATGCCATAGCCGGGATTTGAACCACGGATCTCCTGCTCTACGTACGGTTGCTCTATCTGAGCTACTATGGCCAACTGTACCTGTGGTACTCCGCCCACTTGTAACGTAACTGTTTAGTAACGCTTCTCGCCGAGTGCATTCATATCGTGGTCGACTAGTACCCTGCGATTTTACCAGGAGGCTTAGGAATGTTTAAGCATTAAAGCCAAGAGGAAGTTTGAGCTGATAACTGGACTTTAGGAAGAGAATTTTTTAAACAGCTAACCACTCCCGTTCTAGTAGATTAGATTAGGTTTTTATTGTGCATATTCCAAAATTTTATAATTTACGGCTTTTGACTACATTTGTCTTTACCTTGTTGCTACCTTGGCTTACATGACACCCTGGTTTTCTGCTCTGCCAGGTAGCTCTTAACCTCCCTACCTCCTTGTTAATTAGTTTCATTCTTCCCCCTCATCTTCCTTTCTTATATCCTTTACATTTCTGGCCCATTTTTCTTTTACTTTCTGCATTTCACGTTTGCAAATACCCCTAGGAGGGTTTCTTATCTTGACTTTTCTTGTTTAAATTCGTTGAAAACACTGTTGTTTGAGAATAGGAAGTTGAAGTCAAGTGCTTAGGAATTCCTGCGCTTGTTTATTAGAGCTTCCCTGGGAATTTTTGGTAATAAGTAGGTGCATTTAAGGCTTCTTGTGAAGGCTTAAAACAGAAGAGAACAATAATGAGTAATCTTTTTATTAAAAGTATTTCAAGTAAAGATATATTTTGACACTAAAAAGTGAAATACACTTATTATTTGTACATCCGAAATGTGTAGTATCAAAAACGCCTATGTCTGAGGGTGAATTACTCGAGCAACTGCTTTACCGTTGAAATGAGCAGTAGCTCGACTTCGCTATCATCTGATGTTAGATTGAGACATTACTACACTTGTCCCTAAGTCCTTTATCCCACTTAATGTAATGGATAAATACAGCCCGAAAAAACAGGAAAATATTGAATATAGAGCGCAATAAGGTTAGTTGGATTATTTATATGCTTCACCACACTTACTCGCTCTAATTGTAGCTTGTAAATTCCTGCCGGTCATTACGCGGATTACAGCAAATTCCAGCATTTAAAACAAATTCGTCATTGGGTTTTAATTGCACATATATCACTGTCCGGTAACCAATGTCATGGTCATATTGGTCAAGAAATACAATTGTTAAAGCCTGTAAAGCTGATAAGTGAATTGGATATCTTGGAGAAAATACATGTTTTACACAGTGATAAAAACAACATTTTGAACTTTGATTTTACTGAAAGTAATAGTGTAACGTTTCGTCCAAAAACAAGCTAAACGTGAAAATTATATTACTTTCGATGACGATGAAGTCCATTTAACAAACCTCCACTTGTGCACACCACAGATATCTTCCAGTTATCCATCCCTGAACAGAAGTCTAGTATCTTAAAGTCTTCCTCAAAAGAGAGACCAACGAACCTCTACTTCTCCACACCATAGATATATTCCAGTTATCCATCCCTCAAGAGGAGTCTAGTATCTCAAAGTCTTCCTCAAAAGAGACCAACGAACCTCTACCTGTCGACACCATAGATATCTTCCAGTTATCCATCCCTCAACAGAAGTCTAGTATCTTAAAGTCTTCCTCAAAAGAGACCAACGAACCTCTACCTGGCCACACTACAGATACCTTAAAGTTATCCATCCCTCAACAGAAGTCTAGTATCTTAAAGTCTTCCTCAAAAGAGAGACCAACGAACCTCTACCTCTCCACACCATAGATACATTCCAGTTATCCATCCCTCAAGAGGAGTCTAGTATCTCAAAGTCTTCCTCAAAAGAGACCAACGAACCTCTACCTGTCCACACTACAGATACCTTCCAGTTATCCATCCCTCAACAGAAGTCTAGTATCTTAAAGTCTTCCTCAAAAGAGAGACCAACGAACGTCTACCTCTCCACACCAAAGATATATTCCAGTTATCCATCCCTCAAGAGGAGTCTAGTATCTCAAAGTCTTCCTCAAAGGGACCAACGAACCTCTACCTGTCTACAACACAGATATCTTCCAGTTATTCATCCCCCAACATAAGTCTAGTATCTTAAAGTCTTCTTTAAAAGAGACCAACGAACCTCTACCTGTCTACACCACAGATATCTTCCAGTTATCCATCTCTCAACAGAAGTCTAGTATCTCAAAGTCTTCTTCAAAAGAGACCAACGAACCTCTACCTGTCTACAACACAGATATCTTCCAGTTATTCGTCCCTCAACAGAAGTCTAGTATCTTAAAGTCTTCCTCAAAAGAGACCAACGAACCTCTACCTGTCTACAACACAGATATCCTCCAGTTATTCATCCCTCAACAGAAGTCTAGTATCTCAAAGTCTTCTTCAAAAGAGACCAACGAACCTCTACCTGTCTACAACACAGATATCTTCCAGTTATCCATCGCTCAACAGAAGTCTAGTATCTCAAAGTCTTCCTCAAAAGATACCAACGAACCTCTACCTGTCTACACCACAGTTATCTTCCAGTTGTCCATCCCTCAACAGAAGTCTAGTATCTCAAAGTGTTCCTGAAAAGAGACCAACGAACCTCTACCTGTCCACACCACAGATATCTTCCAGTTATCCATCTCTCAAAAGAAGTCTAGTATCTCAAAGTGTTCCTGAAAAGAGACCAACGAACCTCTACCTGTCCACACCACAGATATCTTCCAGTTATCCATCTCTCAAAAGAAGTCTAGTATCTCAAAGTGTTCCTGAAAAGATACCAACGAACCTCTACCTGTCTACACCACAGTTATCTTCCAGTTGTCCATCCCTCAACATAAGTCTAGTATCTTAAAGTCTTCCTCAAAAGAGACCAATGAACCTCTACCTATCCACACTACAGATATCTTCCACTTATCCATCGCTCAACATAACTCTGGTATCTCAAAGCCTTCCTGAAAAGTGGCCGACGAACCTCTACCTGTCCACACCACATATATCTTCCGGTTATCCATGTCCCACCAGATTATCTGTTTGGCCGAGGCTGCTACAAACCTACCAGTTTCTAAAGTTTGTATGGAACATCAGAAGATCGCTGATGGGTGGAGTCACAATCCTATTGGGAAGAAGGAGAATATTCTACCGTCAGTAGGTGCAGTAAACGTCGCTGAGGATGATCCTTAATGGGAATCGAGAACGTTCCAGAATTCAAGAACAACAGAACTTAAGTGAGTACTCTTCAATGTCACCTGCTCTTAAAAAATCAAAGTTAATTGCTTGTCAGAGCACATTTCAAGTTCTTGTTTTTATTAGAAAAAGCGACATTACTTATGAGACAGTATCTATAATATCGTTCAAAGACCAGGGTGCACTAGACTTTAATGACGAAAATTAGTTTAGGAGCTCTTATAGTATTGTGACTAGTTGTGAAGCCTTAGACAATTGTACTCATAAATGAAAAGGTAGCTCATAAAATGAGCAGGGTAAATGTTCATGTCTTCGAGATATAGAGTTAGTCCGTGATAATTTCAAAGCATAATAGTTTCTAGTTGATAATAGATTCCAGATGTATTCTGCTTCAGTTGGACTTCTTGTGCTTGCCTTGATGTTTGTAAAATTTTCCTTACGCTTAATGCAGCTCGGGAAACAGGTGTTTTGGTTGTTTTGTGTACAGGCGGTGATTAAAGGAATTCTTATTTAACATCATTTAATATCTTTCCGATTATTTATATATCATAATTGTACACTGTCACAGACCTAACTAAATATCAGAGTCACACCTTTATGAACCAACATATCAGTTTAAATTCTACAATTCTTTTATTTTATAATATACTTCTTGCAGAAAATGTCTCTTTCCTTTCCTTTTCAATAGTTATCGGGTAATTAAGAGCTATACTACTCTAGTCAATTGTTTCCTTTATTTAGCTTTTACTTGAACTGTCAGTATTGTACCCACCTCCCCCCAAAGATTCATCTACCTTGTGTAACTATAGCTTTCCTCAGCATCCGAGCTGTGTTGCTCATCTCCAGCTCGTTAGATTATCGGCCGTGCTGCCTGTCGTCTACGAATGCTGCCGCTGAGCGCTAGGTAGGGTTAGAACCGCTTGTAGAGGGAGCAAGAAGTTCAATTGAATAACGCAGCGCTGGAAGAGACTGGCTCCGACGTTTCGTCTGAGAGGATCGTGGACAAGAAGAGGACTTTGGACTGGGATCTCGGAGGCACATTGCAACCTTCTCTTCTAACCCTTCGTAGATAGGAACATTGGGAGAACACTGGCTTCGCTTCACCATGTAAGTTTTAGAAACGCCTTCTAAATTTTTATTCCAAGTTTCCCTACGTTCTCTCGGGTCATTTAAGGCAAATTTCAAAGAGTTAGGACACTTAGAACTTAAAAAGAAACCGTAATGACCTTCAGTGTATCTAAAGAAATAACCATTTGTAATCAGAAGCAAAAATATTCAATTTGCATGTACTAAACCTAATTGTTAACATTTTCTAAGGCAAAAAAAAAAAAATGTTAAGATTGGCAGTAAAAAAATTAGAAAACTTTTGTGCCTGTTTCTTTAATGGACCTTTTTAAATTTAGGACTTCCTTATCCTTATTGATTTTCAAACATGCCGGGTCAGTGAGACCATGCTTATAGTATGCCTCCACGCGTTAAGTCATTCACTGGAAACGGTACAGTAGTTACAATAGCCTCTGAAAGTTTGACGTACTTAATTTTTCCTCTCAAATGATTGCAATAACAAAGGAGAAATTTGGGAGGTCTGGAACGATAGTTGTAGATTGTGAATGATGTGAGTAATAACAATAACTGTGTATCCATTACAACTATTTTATATTTTAAAACTTGTATTTCAGAATGTACAACTGTAACAACAAATAAGTTGAATTATGTAATAGAACTTTAAATAAATGTAACAAATACCTAGGTGATAAGGGAGCATCTTTTCAACTATATACTAGAGTGAAGTCCGGTAAAAGCATTATATTTTTAAATTTAAGTTATTAATCAGATGTGGAACACATGTGTATAATTTCCCGACATATTCTCCATGATGTTGAACACACCACGTATTGGAAGCACTGATTCATCTGGGGGGGGGGGAATCTTGTTGTTGTTTGTTCAGCCTCTGGTACACCTTTTTATCAGAACTAGTCTCGTTTCTGTGAGCGGTCTGAACATATAGTAGTAATCGGAGCAAGGTTGGGTGAGTATGCCAAATGTGTAATTTCTGAAGTGAGCTGCTGCGATAACCACCTTGCACTTTGCGAAAGCAAACACGCCATGAATAATGTGATGTTCTGTGTTATAATAGTGTTCAGATTTACTGCTATTTCGTCCACCGTCACGTGGCAATTTCCCATCACAGTTTCCCATTCGTGGCTTCAACTGCTGCAATAGTCTCTGGTGTACCTGTTCTGGACGGGGATGTCTTGGCAGTCACGCTATTTCTGAACTTACTGTTCCACTTATACACCTGCTGCAGTAATAAAGATATATCATCATGCTTCAATCACCAGCGGATTTTTTTTTATTTATCCAGATTTATTGAACCCTATTTCACACAGTGGTATATTAGGGTTAGAGTTGATACATACAAATATACAATTTTAACAAAAATATTTTAAATACTAGAAGAAATAAAATGTTTCAATCTGATGCATATTAATTTAAACTATTTCAGACGTTTAAACACTGAGTTTATAAACATCATGAAGTACTTATACTGTTGTGGCTTCATTAGCAAAGATGTGAATATATAACCAACGGAAAAAATAATACCAACGGAATTCGGTAGATTTCGAAAATTCACTGCTCAGAAAACTTATGTCAAAATTGTTTGTAGGTTCATTTACCAAACGGAGCAGCCAATTTAAATAAATTTTTGTAAAAGCGTTTTGCTTATCTGAAATATGCTGCCAGTTACTAGGAATTTCTTAAAGCATTGCTAACAGTACTGCAAACTTGCATAACACTGGAATAAAGATTCCCATTGGACTTTCCCTCGCACAAATATTCCAAATGGAACTGCCCAATAGAATGTACCAGTCACGATTTAATTTAAGTCCGGAAACCTTGTTTAAAGACAAAGATGAAACATTACCTTAGAGCACATTTCTGGAATATAATTAGGGAACTACAAATATGTTATATTTTTATTTATTCCATTTATACTCCGCCTTTAACGGCAATGTCATATCGGCGGCCGTTCTCATTTGGAACATATCGAAGGTGTTAACTCGAATTCGTTGGGTTTTAATCATTAGATCACGCACACATTCGCACTCTCATTCATACTTACAGACTCTGAGGAAGATGAGGAATTATCTTGGTCGGAGAAAACTCCCCACCTCCACCGCCGGGAATCGAACCCTGAACCCCTAGCACGGCAGGCAGGTGCTCTACCGACTGAGTTACGGGGCCAGGCTTTAACCATGGCAGTTTTAACCATGTACTTAATGCATACGGTACGACAGGTGGAGGTCACCAATAATACATGCAATTAAAACTTGGGAAGGAAAATTGACCACGCCTACCTCCCCGGCCAGTTATGAGTAATGAGGAAAACTTGGAGAACATTTCAGTCAGAAGAACAACCCTGCTGGGGTGGAATTGCTATCCATAAGTCGGAGTCTCAGTTCGGTTCAAAATCTGTCTTTGGTTGTACTTTTATCCACACAGCAGTATATCACAATGCTTCGTTAACAAACGCGTCCAATAAGTCATTGGTGCAAGAATGCTATCTGAGATTCGATATTATTTCAACCTCTTGGAACAGAAGCAAATGGCTTTTAGAAAGCTGAATAACGCTCAGGACTACCTTTAAATATACCTTGCGTTTCTGTGTATTTACAGTACTACCTACATCGCCACTTACAAGTTGACTTCACGCGTATTTGTATTGACACACATTTCAGCTAAATGTGAGGAATCTAAATTCAAAGAACAAGTGGTGTTGACCGCGAAAATATTTGATAAAGTAAACAGTAAGGACGTCACATTAAGTGTGATTAGGCAGTAGTGATCAGATCTTCTCCGTTGCCAACCTGTTGTGACGTAATTTCTACAGATAAAGAGGCAATTGTCTGCTCTCTTTTAGCCCCCCTACAACGTGGGCAGCTTTAAGACTGAAGAATTTGACATTATTATCGGGACGGAAAAGCTAAAAATCATACAATTTCATATTTAATGGTTTTAATGAAAGGAAGCTTTGCACATTTTCCATATTAAGAATACTATATAATTTATATGGTGACTAAATTCTTCTGTTTCCAATAACTTTAAAATCTAAAAAGTATATAGCTGTAACATATGTATAACTCTAGAGGACAGTAGGGCATCACGCAAGCCTTCCTCTGCAGTTTTGTTTCAAGCATACGTTAGTGCAAGCAGGGTTGCCTCGTCGCTGCTGTTCAAAGAGGAGATGCCCGTACAAGAGGAGCTTCACTAAGCGGTGCCGCTGTCTGCGTACGTTTTCTCTTGGTTTCGCTCTGGTACGGTCGCGTGGCCATCTGTCTGTATTTCCAGTCAGGTCTTACAGTCACAGATAGAAGCTGCAGCGTACTCAAGCAAAGGGTACACAGATATGATCTATGGAGACAGGCATCTCAATGCAGCTGAGGCCGGAAGGTTGTATTCACAACGTTTTCCAAAGAGAAGTCCAGATTCTGCACATGTTTCAGACGTAAAGAAATACGTATAAAAGCCGAGGTGTCTTTCCAAGTAACAGCGTGTCGTGGAAAGACCAATTAACCAATTAGCGACCCTCTGATGTTTCCCGGAAAGATATTGAGTATTTTGGAACAAATCCCATGCAAGGTAGGCATAGCCCACGTTAAAATTATGCGTGCGTACACTGTACTATAAACAATAATGTTATATTATACGTGCTATTTCATTTCAGTTTGCTTTATTATAGGAATGTTATTCTGCTTTCATCTCAACAAATCTTCAGTTGAGGCCTATACATAGTCACAGGAGGCCTATGGAGAGTCTGTTCTTCCTCACAGAACAGCTCGAAGGTGGTTTAAAATGTTTAAAGAGGGGAGACAATCAATTTCAAAAGAAGATGTACCCAGTGCTCCAATTACTGCTCGTACGGAAGAAAACATCAACACTGCTGCTGCCATTGTGATAGAGGATCGACGAATTTTCTTAAGATTACTTTCTGAAATACTGAACATTTCATTGGATGCCAGTCACACGTTGGTGACAGAAACATTATACATGAGACGTGTTTGTGCGCGATGGGTTCCAAGACTGTTGATTACCGAACAAAAGGACATTCGCATGCAGGTCTGCATGCAGTTAAAGTTGATGTTAGAGGAAGATCCGGAGTTTCTCTCAAACGCAATCACTGCTGATGAAGCTTTGCTACATCATTTTGATCCTGAGAACAAACAGCACAGCTCAGTGTGGAAATCTCCTTCATCACCAACCCCCAAAAAAGCAAAAGTGATGGCTTCTGCTGGGAAAGTTATGGTCATCTCATTCTTTGATATCTATGGAATGGTTTATCAGCATGTTGTATCTGCACACACATCAGTAACTGGACAATACTACAGGGATGTCCTGGAAACATTGGCAGTCCATATAAGGCGCAAGAGACCACATTTCCGTAAAGCAGGCTGCATGCTGCACCACGATAATGCGCGGCCGCATATTGCCAATGTTGTTGCTGAATATCTTGCAAAAATCAACGTGAAGTGCATGCCTCACCCTCCCTATAGTCCGGATTTAGCCCCATGTGACCTTTTTCTATTCCCTAACTTGAAGAAACGCCTTCGTGGGAGGCGTTATCCATCATCAGAAGCAGTGGTGAAGGCTGCGGAGGCGATTTTGAAGGATCTCTCAAAAAATTGTTTCCAGCATGTCTTTGAAGACTGGCAGAAACGCTGGGACAAGTGCATCGCATTCAGGGGAGACTACTTTGAGAAGGACCATCAAAATTATGAGGATGAGTAAAGGTACGTTGTCAAAAAAAAAATGTGATCATTCTTTATTGAAGAACCCTCGTACTTGCCTATTTCTCATCGTAATTAGGACAATGGAAAGCAGCCGCAGACCTAAGAGTACTGAGGTTTTCGGTACAAAGGAATCTGAAGGAAAGAAAATGGCATCCTTTAAGCTTCACCGCCACTAATAGCTATATGGAAACGATTTCCAAAATCGGGTATCGTTCCGTGGACGTCTCTTGAATAAAATTGGCGTAAAGACGATTTCAGCAGGGAGATTTTATGGGTTGATGAATACTATTTCGCCAATGATTTCACGTAAATAGACATTTTTTTTTAATTTTACGTCCTCCAACGTTGTCATATCAGGCGGTGAATGAAATGGATGAAATAATGTTCAAATGTGTCCAGGGTCCATGGAGCTTAGAGCTACCCGACTTTCGTATTTAAGGATAAGGTAAAACTCCGGAAAAGCCTTATCTAGGTAAATCGCCCTGGCCAGATTCGAACTCGAGACCTCTTGAACGTGAGGTAGACATGCTACCATCTACACTACCAAGTCAGACGCGAAATTGACGTAATCTACATTACTGTGCCCTCACTGATTACGACTACATCATGTGCAAACGCACTGAGGTGTTAACGTAAGGTGCGGCATTCCAGCAGACCACTTCATTGAACCAATTTATTTGGCTCCGAGACTAACTGGTCAACTATATTTACACTTTCTACAGAGTGAGATGAATCTTGAATGTTGAAACTTGAGCATCCCACTTAAGTTAGGTATGAGGCACTGGTTTCACCTCTCAATTATTGTAGAAGGGTTAGAGAATATCTCAACAATGTGTACCCCGAACAGTGGATAGGTCACCTGATGCAACTCCCTTGGAGTTTTTCTTATGGGGACTTATAAGACCCAGGGTCTACAATACGGGACTAGACACTTCAAATGGGTTAAAAGAACGAATACATCATGCTTGCTCTTCGATATCTGCAGAAATATTAGGAGATGTACATGCTAATTCTAAGAGACTTAGTATGAATGCATCCAACAAGATGTGCATGCATTTAAACATTTGTGTTATGAATAATGCAATAAAAATATTTGTCAGTCCATGACATAGGTTTAAAGCATAATAGCATTTATTTCATATTGCTAATTATGAAGCAAAAATTGCTGTATTATGCGTTGTTTACAAATTAAATGTGAAATATTGATATGCCTT
The DNA here is from genome assembly GCA_030765055.1 of Mantis religiosa. Taxonomy (NCBI): domain Eukaryota; kingdom Metazoa; phylum Arthropoda; class Insecta; order Mantodea; family Mantidae; genus Mantis; species Mantis religiosa. The sequence goes on along the minus strand of CM060956.1, from coordinate 44,341,392 downwards.
AAAACGGATAAGTAATATACGTTGGCCCTTGTGCGTATTCCTTTGGTTAGATACAATCATTCTCCTACACAGAAACCTTTCCCGAGCTTAGGAATCGAACCCGGTAAGTCACCGCAGAGAGCAAGTGCTCTAGCGACGAGCTTTGGGACCAATTACATTAGTTGGTACTACGTTTGGGCATCATTGATATAAAACAAACTATTAAACAACTCTTTACCAAAAACAAATCCGTGACGTTCCAGTGCATTCCCTCACATATGGGAATAGGCGGAAATGAGGTAGCTGATAAATAATATTCGCGCTAAGACAAAAACTCAGATTTTGCAAAATCTGATCCATGAGGAATTAGAGAGTAGTGTATTTAACATAACCGTAAAAAACATATTTTTAGCTCAAATAGTTTTCCTAATACAAATAAATAAAGTAGATACCATTATATTATAAAAATGCATTACGACGTAAGCACTGTAATGAATATCATTATTGGTTGACATGTATGCGTGAACGTATATTTGAAATAACTCAGAACTGATACGTAAACATTTGACATGAAGTGATAAAAGAATTATGTACTTTGAATAAGCCAAGTTGTTTGTTAAATTTCAGGAGAGGAAACGATACACTTCCTGCTGGTCTGGCAGAACGTGTCTGTTCATATATCTTAGTTTATGAATGGTTTGTGATTTCTGTTTACTCTAGAGGGTTCAAAGCAGTATTATTCACTTACTCTTCCATGAAAAATTGTATCAGCTGGATCAATGAGGCACGATCCACTTTCCCTCTTACTACTGCCAGGACAATCCAATTGATCAGTAGAAGATTCCGGGCTGTAAGGCTGTGGTCCACTGGGTTTCTTCAGTTTTCTCCCAGATGATTCGCTTACAACTGCGGTAAGCATCATCAGTGGCGTACAAAAGTCCTCCTTGTACTCTTCGTAGTTACTGTACACTTCGTTGTAAGTCGCCATTAAGGTAGTTGTCTCATGTGTTTATGAGAACGCCTAAGTGGTTTATCGGGAAAATAAGAGTCAGTTGGAGAATTTAATGTCATGTCGGCACGTTGGCCATAGTAGTTCAAAGGTAGAGCAGCTGGACGGAAACCAGAAGATCCGTGGTTCAAATCCCGGCTATGGCATTGTATTTTTCAGTCTGACTCTACGTTTTCACAATTTAGCCTACACACGGCCAGTGTGAAAGAATAATTAATTTCCAGGAATAATATGTTTAAACTGACTGATGTTTAACGACTTATTCACGAAGAAATTGACAAGGAACACAAGACTGGGAAAACTGCGTGAGACATCAGATAAACAACAAGATGACTTTTGGAAATAAATGGCACATAAGATATTTTAGAACCTATCATCATAAATTTGCACTACTCAGACGTTGAAGACAATGACCTTTTTTGTTGTAATTTACGTACTCCAACGTTAAATCATATCGGACGATGAATGAATTTGGTGAAATGATGCTCAAATGAGTCCAAGGTACATGGAGATTAGAGTTACCCGACATTCGTCTTCAAGGATAAGGAAACCCCCGGAAAAACCTTATCCAGATAACTTACCCTGACCAAGATTCGAACTCGGGACCTCTTGAACGTGAGACAAAGACCATGACGAATTATCTGTTAACGTAAGTAACATCCACAGGTATACGGATACACCGCTGGCATTTTCGTTGGATTAGAAAAATAAGTAATTCATAAATTATAACTATCTTTAAACTAAATATTTAAACTATTTGCGTAATATACGAATACCTATGTTGCAATTGTGATTTGAACTGCATTATTATAACAATTTGGAAAATACAGTTCATGTTATCTTACGTGTAACGCCAAGAACACTCGCAAGTGTGTGTGTGTGTGTGTGTGTGTGTGTGTGTGTGTGTGTGTGAGAGAGAGAGAGAGAGAGAGAGAGAGAGAGAGAGGGAAATATAAAAAGAGTGGGGATAATGAGATGGCAACGGTGAAGGCTCTAACACATCTGATTCGCTACAGGCGAGAACTCTTCTCATTTGAAACGCATAATAGATAGATAATATATTCATCTTGTAAAATCATGCATTGTACATGAGTGCTATAAGATACGTCAAATTGTGAATTTACAATGCAATTAACTATACTTGTAAATTAACAAGTCACATTCAATAAGGATAAGTCAGTGTTTGTACAAAATAATGTTTTATAAAGATATGTTAAAATTTTATAACATACACAATTAATTCAGAAATGTAACAATATTATAAACTTTCCATAAATTCACTAACAGAATAAAAACAGTGGTCTAACAAGTATGCCAAAACTGACTTTTTAAATGCTGAAAAATTGCAAGTGGTTTTATTGGCTATAGGCAGTTTATTAAAAAAAGTGATTCCTAGGTTTATTACACTGTTTTGATGAGCTCTTGTGTTACTTCTGTTAACATGAATATCCATTCTCTGTCTAGTATTATGATTATGAGCTGTGAAATGGGCCCAAATACAATCACATCAGAAACAATAAAGGGGGTCGTACAGAGAAAAATTAAGAATAAATATGTACTATTAATTCATATTTGAATAGCTTTATCTCGTGTTTACATTTTGTTGCTTAATTTAAATAAATGCTATGTAAAACATATGATTGTAACTTTGTACGAAGAGGTTACTCATTTTCATATAAAGAGTGAGCTGTGTTTCTTGTTAACGTTGGTAAATCAGTAAGGACAGAAGAATCCCATTTTATATGAATAGTACAATGCGTGCCATATATCAGCGGGGTTACGGATCTCTTGCATACATGCCCGTGCAGTATCTATTACAGAGAGACGTGCTTTACGTTGTGTAGCTCTCGCGTTGCTTACCCACAAGTAATAACATGAGATATAATTAGTACCTACTAGCAATGCTATAAGATATTATGAAGCTGGCGTCCATTTACACATGACATTGCATGTCATTACGAGGTTGAAATTCATAAACAATAATCACTCTCTATAGTATCAATTTTAAAAGTTTAGTAGATCTATGAACAGACATTTTTAAGGCACCCATTTGATCAGTAACACGGCTTTGATACATCTTTAGCACCGTTCGAAAGATGAACAATTCATGTCAATCTTTAACTCGGTTAATACATTTCCTTTTCGATTCTTAGGCTTAGCACTTAGCGAGCTCATTGTCCTAAACTTATTGCCCGCCTCGGTAGCGTAGATGGTTGCGTGTCTGCCTCACGTTCAAGAGGTCTCGAGTTCGATTCTCGGTTAGGGTGAGTTACATGGATAAGGTTTTTCCGGGGTTTTCCCTTATCCTGAAAGACGAATGTCGGGTAACTCTAAGCTCCATGGACCCCGGACGCATTGAGCATTATTTCACCCAATTCATTTATCGTCCGATATGATTAAATGTTGGAGGACGTAAATTACAAAAAAAAGCCTTAACTTATTAGTGAGTCATGTAAGAACTATTCTACCTGGAACTGGAATACCAGGACACTTCTCCAAAAATTGTCTACATATCTGTCTGCCCTCATGGACAGAAGTATTCAAACATCAAGGCATTAATTACAAGGTTGCTCATAATTTTAGTCTCTGTGGATTATGATAACTTAAGTAAATACATTCTACATTCATTTCTGGAAATTAATTATTCTTTCACACTGGCCGTGTGTAGGCTAAATTGTGGAAACGTAGAGTCAGACTGAAAAATTCAATGCCATAGCCGGGATTTGAACCACGGATCTTCTGGTTTCCGTCCAGCCGCACTACCATTGTGCTACTATGGCCAACGTGCCGATATGACATTAAATTCTCCAACTGACTCGTATTTTCCCGGTAAACCACTTAGGAGTTCTCATAAACACATGAGACAACTACCTTAATGGCGACTTACTACATGTAAGTACTTTAAGGCCCGGGCTTTATAGTTAACCACTATTAGGTTAATTAATGGTTGTCTCATGTGTTTATGAGAACTCCTAAGTGGTTTACCGGGAAAATACGAGTCAGTTGGAGAATTTAATGTCATATCGGCACGTTGGCCATAGTAGCACAATGGTAGTGCGGCTGGACGGAAACCAGAAGATCCGTGGTTCAAATCCCGGCTATGGCATTGAATTTTTCAGTCTGACTCTACGTTTCCACAATTTAGCCTACACACGGCCAGTGTGAAAGAATAATTAATTTCCATTAATTAACCTAATAGTGGTTAACTATAAAGCCCGGGCCTTAAAGTACTTACATGTAGTAAGTCGCCATTAAGGTAGTTGTCTCATGTGTTTATGAGAACTCCTAAGTGGTTTACCGGGAAAATACGAGTCAGTTGGAGAATTTAATGTCATATCGGCACGTTGGCCATAGTAGCACAATGGTAGTGCGGCTGGACGAAAACCAGAAGATCCGTGGTTCAAATCCCGGCTATGGCATTGAATTTTTCAGTCTGACTCTACGTTTCCACAATTTAGCCTACACACGGCCAGTGTGAAAGAATAATTAATTTCCATTAATTAACCTAATAGTGGTTAACTATAAAGCCCGGGCCTTAAAGTACTTACATGTAGTAAGTCGCCATTAAGGTAGTTGTCTCATGTGTTTATGAGAACTCCTAAGTGGTTTACCGGGAAAATACGAGTCAGTTGGAGAATTTAATGTCATATCGGCACGTTGGCCATAGTAGCACAATGGTAGTGCGGCTGGACGGAAACCAGAAGATCCGTGGTTCAAATCCCGGCTATGGCATTGAATTTTTCAGTCTGACTCTACGTTTCCACAATTTAGCCTACACACGGCCAGTGTGAAAGAATAATTAATTTCCATTAATTAACCTAATAGTGGTTAACTATAAAGCCCGGGCCTTAAAGTACTTACATGTAGTAAGTCGCCATTAAGGTAGTTGTCTCATGTGTTTATGAGAACTCCTAAGTGGTTTACCGGGAAAATACGAGTCAGTTGGAGAATTTAATGTCATATCGGCACGTTGGCCATAGTAGCACAATGGTAGTGCGGCTGGACGGAAACCAGAAGATCCGTGGTTCAAATCCCGGCTATGGCATTGAATTTTTCAGTCTGACTCTACGTTTCTACATTCATTTCTGTTTATACACGTATACATAGAAATTAAATACTTATCAGTGTTTCTTTGCAAAAAATTAGATGCATGCATTGTACTTTGTTACAGGAGAGATATAAGTATTCTCATGAGATAAGCTTCTTGTTATTATTTTGATGACGTGTGTTCACCCCTTAGCGTCTAACAATAGTCCCTAATGGGAAATCGCAGCAATGGGAAATCGCGAAATTTAGCTTACACATCCTTAGTCCGACCAATATTAGAATATAGCGCGGCATGCTGGGATCCATATCGGGTTGGTCAAAAACAAGCACTCGAGAGAGTCCAAAAACGAGCAGCTTAATTTGTTGATAGAGGAATGCCATTTGAAAGCCCTACAGGCACTGCTACCTCCTGGGAATCATTGGAGAAACGTAGAAAACGGGCAAGACTATGTGCAATTTTTAGAGCATATAAGGGGGAACCTGCATGGAAAGATATAACAAAGCGGTTGTTGACACCATCATATAGGGGAAGGAATGATCACTCTAAAAAAATAAGAAATAGGGAACAGAAAACTGATATAGGTAAATTTTCCTTTACCAATAGAACAATTAATGACTGGAACAATTTGACTGCAGAATTACTGGAGACTTTGCCTCCAAATGTAAATAATTTCAAAGAGAGGTTAAAAAGAAATCCTGTATAGTTACCATAGTGCATGAAAGAATTGTATATATGTTGTAGGGAATTGTATATTATATTGTAAGGAGTTGTATATTATACTGTAAATAATTGTATATCATACTGTAAAGAATTGTATATTATATTGACAGCGCTGCCACCGGGCCATGCTCTAAGCAGTGAAATAAAGTATCTATCTATCTAATCTCTTCGACATTGAGTTTACAACTCTTCCTTTTACTGAAAATTTGATATTCCTCCATTTCTTAACAATCACCTCCTGAACATGGGTTTTCCTGTATGATATTTATTTGTGCAGTTCCCATTACATTTGCACTAAAATGACTTTGATATCTAACAAGCACTATTATACATCCTGTACAAATACATGAAATAGCTAACCTAAGATTTACTCGCTGACTCAGATCCCCTGGTCATAAGCCTTTGGTTTTCCTGAGCAGCTTGGTGTCATTTCTTCTTGCCTTCGCTTGTTTTACCCTAATTCACTTTTCTCTTAATCTATATAAGATTTCTCCTATACATCTATTTTTCTTTTCACTCATCCCCGTTAACATGTGTAATGCCACTACCTCTTTGCTCACACTGTCCCATTTCTTATCCCATATTTTTCTCCTGTAATTTGTTAACTCCTTACATTCTATCAGGTAATGAACAGTGCTCTCTTCATCTCCACAAAATTCACATATCCCTGCCTCATTAATTCTCAACCCTTTTAGATAAAAATATTCCTATTCTCATCCATGCTATGCCTTGTCTTCCAGTTTTGTCACATTGATCTATATATTTTTCCCTACCCCATTCCCTCTTTAATTGTTTATAAAATTTCAAAGATTTCTTTTCTTCTATAATTTCCCATTTCTCCTGACTTTCTAGGTCTTGTACTCTGGTTCTTCCTTCCAAAAACCTCTATAATTTGACTCCTCTGCTCTCTATAAATCTCCCATGGCTATCTTCGATACCATTCTTTCCAATTCCGACCATCAACTATTTGTGTTCTTAATGCTTTTCTGTTGCTTCATGCACAGATTCAATAATTCCCCTTTCTGCCTTATTATACACTTATACCAGAATTTCAGTATTATGCCACTTCTCATGGTGCCTATTTTGGCAGCTCTAGAAATTCTTTGCAAAACAGTACTTGCATCTGGTCTAATTGTGTTCCTATCTTTGATGTGCCCCATACCTCCACTGCTTACATTGTTCTGGATTCAACAACCACTGTTTTGCTGTAAATATGCCTTCTGTTTCATCTCTCTAGTTCATCCTACAAGTGCTCAATGAATTTAAATTTCTGGAAATTGACATGGTGTTTTCGGGGTGTGAGGAGTGTTATAAAGAATCCATCAATATACATTGTATGTGGTATGTTTTATAACGTTCTCCTGTTGAAAAAGCAGCTATTATCAAACCTAGTTTTTCGACACCGAATTTCAAAATCATCTTTAAAGTGTCTAGATATGCATAGAGATCCAAAACTCCATCCATAAACTCTAGTTGGCCAACTCCTGAAGTAGCCATATTTCCCTAGACCACCTCGTTTCATAGTCTAATCTAAATTACCAGGATCGAGCTCGGTATTTTAAATTCTCCGCACCAAAATACGTCTATCGTGGGGAAAAAGGTTAAATTTGGTCTCATTGGAGAAAATTATCTTATTCCAGAACTCCGAGTCTTTGAAAATATATCATTTGCTAACTGGAGCCTTTTCTTTCAATTTTCCTTGCTTATATACGAGTTCTTTCTTGGAACTCGAGCATTGTACTCGGTTTGATTAAGAAGCTTTCTGATTGTCTTTGGGTGAATTTGCTTCCCTTTAAGCTCCTGTATTTGTGCATCTGTCTCAGACGATCGTATTTTAGGTGTTTTCTGAACTACCCTAACAGCCTCCCTCTCTTCTCTTTTATAGATTTGTATGATATTCCAACATGGTCCTTATTTATTAACGTATTTTATCTTTTATAATTTTAAGCTACGCTGCACATCGTATAACGATTTCTTTTGACAACATTTATTATTTCAGCATACGACTTGCCCTGATTATGTGAGGCTTCCATTATTTACCTCTCTGCAGGTTTTGTTTCTTTCCTATTTCTACCCATGTTGTTGCTACTTCCTTGGTGCACTGTCCTTGCTGTCTCGGCTAAGTAACGTTCATGTGGGAACTGAGGCGTACATAAACATTACACCACCAGTGGGTGAATACTTATATCCATTCAGAAAACGAATGCTATTAGTATTTTGATACCTAACGTTAAAAAAACTGCTTTGATTCCAATATGTTTGAAGATTTATACACATGGCTGATACAGAAATTTTGAAGAAATTGCATAAATTATTACATATAATAAAATTTAATATGAATATTGTAACAGGATTATTTGCTACAAATGCGATATTTGAAGGTGACGTTTTAGAAGCCCCACGTTGCGATGGCCATGTGTAGCAGGATTTTATAGTGCTGGGAAGATGGTGTTCTCAGAGTCTGCGGTGATCATGTGGAACGGGATTATTCTCACCTGATGTCCCGCGTTGTATCTGGGGTTGTGGTTGTATTCAGCACCCCCCCCCCCCCGGCTGATGAAGCCACGAGCTGCTACTTCCCGATCTGAATCTTTGGTTTAGATCTGGCACTCAGATGTATCAATGTATATACTATATGCGCAAGATTTCTTGAGCGCCGGATTTACGGTGTGGTGCGGGTAAAGGGGAAGAAGAGAGAGCTAACACGCATTCGTTTCTGCAGTGTGGCCAACCTTGAAAAACACAATTTAGCCAAATTGCGGAACGATCAGCGAAGATATGTGCCGAAGGTATGAGATTTGGCAACAAACAATTGAACTCCATCCGATATGCTTTATTATATATTTACTGTTATAAAACACATAAAGGTATTAAACAAATATTATGATAGCTATAAACACTCACTCGTAATGTGATTCTTCGATTTCCAAGTCTGCTGCGTCACTTTCATCGCTGGTATCCTCTAATGTGTTAATAATTCCATTAATTGCAATTTCTATTACAGCATCGTTTCTCCAATATTGCATTTCCAGCTCTTGGACCTTTTTAGCGTACTCTTCTCAATCCCTCGCTTCTATAACAAGTTTCCGCAGACTTGTAGCTCTCGTTAAAATTGTGTACTTTGTAAACATTTTTTATTTTTGCCCACGCCAGCTCAGTTGCATTCAGATCACAGTTATACGGAGGTAGACGAAAAATAGTGTGTCCCCTTTCGAGAGCCATAACACTGACAACATAATCTTGCTTTTAGATTTGCTGTATACTGGTTAGCTAATAATTAACCTTAAATTTACTCAAAATAAAATAGCGTACGTGTGAAAGCTTAGCATATTAGCCACTAGATGTCACAGTGTGTAGCGCATTTCCTGTTTAAAAGTTGTCATCTGTGTTTACGGAAATAGGCGAAACCTACCGAATGAGGACTTGGGACCCGAACGTTCAAGAAATCTTGCGCATATAGTAAAAAAGTCTGATGTGCTTTAGTCTGAGCTATGAGACCTCTTGGATCTTAAGACGTGGTCGTCGCGAGTGAAAAGAAAATTTTTTAAAAAAAAATTCCAAATCAATAAATTCTTTTTACTTTAAAAATATCGAGATGTTCAATTTTATTTGTATTATTTATACTTGGCAATAATACTGTATGCCTTGATTAAAATTAACAGAAAACTAATATTAACCTTTTTTACAATGTTTCGTCGCGGCATGTCTGTTCATCATAACGTTCTCCCATCAAAAGCCTTTTTCTTTCTTAGCTGTTTTACCAAAATTATTGATTTTTCATTTTCTCATTGCGATCGGTACCAATCAAACTTAATGTTTATTGGTTCACGTCACACTTTACATAATCTAGTTTTTAAAACTACCACTCATAAATCATTCACATCATATAACTTACATGTTGCGTCATCTCATGACCTACTAAATTTTCACAATTATCTTTCTTATTCATTTTAACATGTCCATATCCATTCTTAAATCATATGTTTAAACGTTTTTCAACTCTTGGCGCCTAAATAAAAGCAACCGTTAAAATATTTTGTGATTTTTTGTTAAATGTTAAATTGTTGTAGGTTTAAAAATAGATTATTAGTACATTTTGGCTTATTTAAGACCTTAAGTACGCTAATTAGCGTCGAATAGTTTTCAGGCAAATTCATAGAAGTGGTTTGGTCGGTTACGGTAGACAGGGGAGATATCCTGAGACAGGTTTCTCTGGGAAAGTGCAAAGAAGACGCCGATGGCTTGAAATTGGTGCAGCATCGTGAGGCAGACCCAGTCGGCTATACGCCTTAGACGATTAAAACAAATATTCAACATAACAGCAACGATATTTATTTACTTCGACTATATAAGGAGATCCTACGCACGGGATGTTGGTGGATGTGAGTCTTCTTTGTAAGTTACGTTCTACAACGTTGTCATATCGGACGATGAATGCAATGGGTGAAATGATGTTCAAATGAGTCCGGAGTCCATGGGGCTTAGAGCTACCTGACATTCGTCTTTTAGGGTAAGTCAAACCCCAGGAAAAAACCGTATCCAGGTAACTCACCCAGACCGAGATTCGAAGTCAGGACCTCTTGAACGTGAGGCAGACACGCTACCATATACGCTACCAAGGCGAACGCTGTGTGTATGTGTTTTATTTATTTTTAATATATTTATTAGATTGGTCAGCAATAATATATGCTTTGTATATCTGAGAGAACAAATACAAAATAATCACAGAGTAATAACATTGTAGAGGTAGAACAATGTGCCTCCTCTGAACTAAAACAAATGCGTTACTGCACTAATATAAATGTGGCACTGAACTAATAAAATGGTATACATACTTCAATAGTGAGAATTTACATAGTAGAACAGAAGAATAGAAAATATAAATTGAAACAGTAGATTATTCAGAAGTGGAAGTGTCATCACTGTAAAGCAGGTCCTGTGGTAGTCGTCGCTTCAGCCGCGTTGGCCGGCGACTTCGGACGCCGATGTTATACGTCACAGCTCCTGGGACGTGGCGTAGATTGTAGAAGAAGCGTCGAGCAGTCTGTCGAATGAAATGGTGGAGAGGAAGAAGTCCCAGTTCGTGATGCAGCTGCTGGTTGCGGACAAACAAAGTAGCATTGGTGGCGATTCGCAAGAATCGACTCTGGATGACCTGTAGACGCCTCAGGTGACAAGTACTGGCAGCTCCCCAGACCTGGCAGGCGTAAGTAATAAGAGGCCGAACCAGAGATTTATATAGGAGCAGTAAAGATTCTAAAACAAGTGAAGTATGTTTGTGAAATAATGGAGACAGTTGTGAAAGACGAGCGGATGCCAGGGTAATGGTGCGGTCAATATGAGACTTCCACGTAAGCCTAGTGTCCAGTAACACTCCAAGGTACTTGACTAGTGTAGGTGAAGGGAGCCACGGCACATGATCAGTCAGAAGGCGTATAGGCGGAGGTGGATTATAGCGGCGTAAAGTAAAAAATCTTGGCTGTGCGTATATGTGTGTGCGTGTACACGCGTGTATATAGTTCTTGGGAAGACGGTATCTCACATAATTGTATTTTTAACAACATTTTTTTTTACAGGAAATTCAAGTTGGAATGTCAACAAGCCTCACAATTTTCTGGAGCAGAGCATGCGCGGAGATAATTACCAACCCAAACAAAATTGCTATTTTCTAAAATGGCTAGGTTTTACTACTGTTGCTTGTAAACGTTTGAGAGAAAACTGATTAGGGCCATAACCTGCAAAGCTTAGCTGAGGAATGTTTATATTGTAGAGTTCGGAGATCAAACCCCAGTAGTCCATGCTTGGCAAGTGTTCACATCTTCTCCTACATTTCTAATTCATGGAAGATAACTGTAGTCGCCTCAGGGTTAGAGGTTACGTTACTCAGTAATAAAATATTTTGAACAGCCATACCTAAGATTACTAAAAATATTGGTGTTTGTCATGCATTTGTTGGTTAACTGTGCAGTTTCCAAGTGGCGTGCACAAAGAGAAACCTCGTAACTCAGAAACACTGCCGTAGACTGTAAAGTTTAGACGAATGATAATTTATTAAATATTTTTCAAATGGGTAGAGTTCTAGAGTTAGCGTTACGACACTCAGCATTGCCCTCTCTTTCGTACGTTATCCTAGACCATGCGTGTCTTATTGGACCTAGACGTAAGAAATACAGACTGAATTTTCCTTTCATATTAATGAAATTTGGGTACTCGCTTATCATAATCAACCTTCAAGATAGGCCAGATAGGTCTGTTTCGGCTCAGAAGGGATCTTCCCAACGTCTCCGTGGTCTTCCAACATATCTAATACCAACTGGTTTATACTGCAAGGCCTGTTTGGTGAGTCTTTCTTCTGGCATACGAGAGAGATGATCTTGCCATTTCAGTTTGTACTCCCCGAATTTGTCATTTAAAGTAAATGTTTTTAGTTTTTCTCTTATTGTTTCACTTTTAATGTGATCTTTAAGACTACAGCCAGGTACGTACCTCAAAAATTTCATTTCAGCCGTTTCAATTATTCTTTTATCAGTTCTGTTCAAGGTCCAGGTCTCGGCTCCATAAGATATAACAGGCACTGCCATAGTTTTATAAAACTTTAATATGGTATCTCTTCTTGTTTTGTTTTTCAATGTTCGTTTTATAGTGCCACATAAGTTTTGAAATTTATAGATCTTTTGTTTTAAATCTCTGTCAAATTCATAGAAAATACCACATCCTAAGTAATTAAAATATTTAACTTGTTTTAGTATTTTGTTTTTGAGGAGCATTTTGGATCGTGTTGGGTATTTATTCGCTTATTATTCACATATTTTAAATGCTTTTATAGTAATAGTTTGTGAATTACCTAATTTTCTAATATGACGGAACTACCAGTGGCTCATCCCTACTTTTGTGAATGTCGCATCAATGGCACCATCATTGTTAATGTCTTCCTCGTCTCAGTCTTGTAAGTTTAGGCTCCAAAATCGTGTCACGTGCTACTTATTTATGATTTTTTTATTTAGCTTTTCTACATGTCTCAAACAGTTTTCCCAGTCTTGTATTACCTTGCCAATTTCTTCGTGAATAAGTAGTTTAACGTCAGTCAGTTTGCAACATAATTTGAGCTCACATTAACTCATTTAGACTGTATTGGTTGTGGTAAGGGGGAAGGCGGATTACGTGTGTCATTTCAATTGCAAACAGATCCAACTAATGCACTTTTATCTGGTTTTTAAATGGGAGAACAACTGAATAACAATTTGAACTATCTAGAATAAATAGAGAATATGAACCATTCATAAAAAATCATATAATATGACGACCCAAGTTCTGCAGATGGAGCACTCTATAGACCAGCAGGAAGTGTACTCTATGGCCTTTCTCGAATTTAAAAAAAAACAAAAAAAAAACTTTTTTTTTGTAATTTACGTCCTCCAACGTTAAGTAATATCGGACGATGAATGAAATGATGCTCAAATGAATCCGGGGTCCATGGAGCTTAGAGTTACCCGACATTCTTCTTTCAGGATAAGGGAAAACTCCGGAAAACCCCTTATCCAGGTAACTCACCTTGATCAAGATTCGAGCTCGGGACCTATTGAACGTGAGGTCCACATGCTACCACCACGCTACCGAGGCGGGCATTGAACTGTCTAGAATAAATAGAGATTACGAACCATTCATAACAAATCATATAATATGACCACTCAAATTCTACAGATGGAGCATTCTATAGACCAGCAGGAAGTGTGCTCTTTCTCGAATTTAACAAAACCTTGGCTTTTTGTTAATTTACGTTCTCGAACGTTAAGTCATATCGGACGATGCATGAAATGATGTTCAAATGAATCCGGGGTCCATGGAGGCTAGAGTTACCCAACATTTGTCTTTCAGGATAAGGAAAAACCTTAGAAAAACCTTATCCAGGTAACTCACCCTGACCGAGATTCGAACTCGGGACCTCTTGAACGTGAGGCAGACACGCTACCATCTACGTTAACGAGGCGGGAAATTTGGCGTTTACATTTTACTTCTGAGTAATTACAAATATACTACATACATGCCAACTAATAATGATGTTGGATGCATTGTTATAATATATAGTTATTATTTATTTGTATTAGGAAAGCTATTTGAGCCAAAAGTATGGAGTTTTCACGGTTATGTTAGAAATATTATCCCTACCTTACGCGTGTATCATTGTTTGCAAAATTTGATCTTTTGTCTTAGCGCAAATAGGTAGTGTGTATTAAACAGCACACCACGCTTACGGGGAATGCAATATGATAGCACCATAGGACTTCAATTGTTTGCCTGCCTAATAGCGTTCGAGGATAAATATTATCCCATTTGAAAGACACAATAATGTAATTCACGCACCACACATGTCTTAATTAAACCTTCATGTTGGATATACAGAATGAATTGAATGTAGTAGCTGACACAGTACAGGGTGTATATAAATGAATATCGAGGCTTTAACTCTTTATAATATTTATTACATTAAACTTACAGTTATAATTGATATGTCAAATGAAAAAGCAACTCAAACAGTTTTGTTTGTTGGCACCAGTGCGCATGTGCGTGCAATATTTCTGCCGCAATCCGCTAGACAGCGGTATTAGCAAGGGTGGTGACTAGTAAACAGAAAGCGTTTTGTGTTTTGCAGTTTGCAAAGACCGAATCTGTAGTTATTGTGCAACGTGCGTTCCGCATTACGTTCGGTTGTGATCCTCCTAGTCATAATAACATTCGTAGATGGTATCATCAGTTTGAAGATACGAGCTGCCATTGTAAAGGGACGACCAAGGGTAAGTGAAGAGACTGCTGAGCGAGTGAGAGAGTCGTTCACTCGTAGACCAAAGAAATCAGTCCGGAAGGCTAGTCGTGAATTACAAGTTGCTGTGTCGACTGTTTGGAAAGTTGTAAGAGAACGTCCTTACCGTTTAGAGTTATTACAGGCTCTAAAGCCGACAGTCCACGATTACGTGCAACTTCGCGAACGATATGTTGTTTCATGATGATGACGATTTTATGGATCCTGTTGTCTTCAGTGATGAAAATGAAATGTGTAGTGTTTAACGCCCGCTTTTACTACATACGGCACCACCGGCGGTGACACTGATGATACATGAGATGAAGATGGAGCACTGGTGGAATGAGATGGCGCGGGAAACCGGAGGTCCCGGAGAAAACCCGCCCCAGCGCCGTGTTGTCCACGACAAATCTCACTTTGCGGTCGCCTGGGATCGAGCCCGGGCCGCCTTGGTGAGAGCCGTCTTCAGTGATGAATCGACCTTTCACCTTAGTGGACATGTTAACACTCATAATGTGTGCATCTGGGGTTCAGAAAATCCTCACGAGATGTTACAAATGCTACGAGATTCCCCTAAAGTGAATGTTTTTTGTGCCGTATCCCGGCGAAAAGTTTATGGGCCTTTATTTTTTGGTGAACCTACTGTAACTGGCACTTCTTACCCTGATACACTAGAGCAATGGCTCTTCCATCAGTTGGAAGAAAATAAGCTAGAGAACTTCATTTTCCAGCAAGATGGTGCGCCTCCTCACTGGCATAACGGAGTACGCGATTGGTTAAATATCACCGTACGTCAGCACTGGATAGGCCGCAAGGGTCCCAATGACAGGGTTTGCTATGCATGGCCTCCAGGTTCTCCTGACCTAACGCCAGGCGATTTTTACCTTTGGGGCTTCATCAAGGATCGTGTGTACGTGCCTCCGCTATCAGCCGACCTCTCTGAATTAAGAAATCGGATTGGAGCAGCTGTTGCTACAATTACTGAATACACACTTATCAACGTTTGAGAAGAACTCGGCAATAGACTTGATGTATGCCGTATGACAAAGGGTAGTCACATTGAACATTTATAAGGTTCTTGGTAAAACTGTGTAACAATACTAATTGGTGGCGATCACAGGTTACCACAGCTCCACGTTGTGGTCCAGTTTGAAGCAAGTATTATAGTGAGCAATGAGGTTTCTCTCAGGGTATGCGTGGATGTGTGTGAGAAGGAAATTTTACAACACTGGAATGCCCGTCTCCAAATTATTTATTCACTGCTTCTTTTCTAACCTCAAAATGGAAGCTGCCGACCGAGGGTTACCAATCTCGGTTTATAGTGACTGAATGCTAATTATATTTCTCGATAAATTTTGATGACCCGACAAATATTCAAGACAGAACAAGTTGACCGCTCTAATAGGCTTGACGTCTCAGAATCCTCTCCTCATATCGACTACACGCCGATAAATGTTTATAATGGCTACCTAGCCGCGATCCGTCTCCATCGGCTAAACGCCGAAGAGTGCCTCCCTGACCACATCTGCGTGTGTATATTTATATAACTTTCACTCTCCAAAACTCTTTTAAACAAACAAAGTCCTTTTGTGGCTGTTTTGGTCGCCATTGTAAACGATCCAAAGAATTCCCTATTCATATACAAGTGACAATCCCTTTAGAAACCTTCTAAGGACACTGCTCCTTTCATTCATGGCTTTGTTAGAACACTTTCCCCACTGGACTGGCCTTGGTCGTCACAAAGAACCAACATTCCTTCGACATCTATCATGACTGCTTCTGTCAAACCATAATTTCGGTATCAACTGTTTGAGTTGCTTTTTCATTTGACATATCATTTATAACTCTAAGTTGAATGCAATAACTATTATAAAGAGTTAAAACGCCGATATTCATTTATATACACCCTGTATATTAAAGCTAATGTACGTAACCCTGAGCAGATCATTTGTGGTGCAAAAGAATGCCATCTCTGCAATAAAAGGCATGTTATAGGTAATATATACTGAATACATGGGAATTTATCATCAAGAATGCTTGTGGTTGAAAACAGGCATGCTGTATTTTGTTCACCCTTGGGTCGTACGGATATTGGCTAATATAATCATACACCAGTGCCATGGCACATTCTCTGTGTAGTTAACACAAAGCCCATCCATCCAACCTCACTCAGCCGGCCGGAAGGATTACCAAAGCATGCATGGAGTGGAAAACAACGCTGCTTCACTTACAGGACGGCTAGGGATTTAAAACTTATTAAATCTCGGTGTAACACACTGCATCTCCTTCCTTGCTTGCTTTTGTTTGTATTTCGCATTACTCTTTTCAAGGAACTGTTCCTGAGAATTACTTCTGCTTACATAAACTAAAAGCTGTTGCGCTCAAACGAACAAGAGCCTGTATTTCTGTTCAAATATACAGAAACTAAACGTTAACAATCCTTCATAGCTAACCCTATTTAATAAAGTAAATAAAGATATAATTTTATTTATTTAATTTATTTGCGATTGCTTATATCAAATTAATTTAACAAGTAAAAATCGTGAGCGGTTTCAATAATTAATCAAATCATTAGCTTATTACCGAGGGAAATATCTGTATCTTTACTAACATTATAAATAGAAAAAATGTCTTTGTGTATGCAGATATTAATAGGTTTAGATAATTCTTTGATTTAATAGCCAATTCGTTCTGACGGACATGAGCTCATAATTTTATTTCATAAATTACTAAACAGTTAACAAAAAATTACAAAGGCCATGACTCTGAATACGATCAGATTGGGGGTATATCCCACCTCTGTATGCAGGTGGTAGCGTGTTTGCCTCATGTTCAAGAGGTTCCGAGTTCGAATCACGCTTAGGGTGAATTATCTGGATAAGGCTTTTTCCAGGATTTCCCTCTTCCTAAAAGATGAACGTTTGGTGGTGGCGGCGGTGGCGGTGGCGGTGGCGGCGGTGGTGGTGGTGGTAGTGGTGGTGGTGGCGGCGGCGGTGGTGGTGGTGGTGGCGGCGGCGGTGGTGGTGTGGCGGTGGTGGCGGCGGTGGTGGTGTGGCGGTGGTGGTGTGGCGGTGGTGGCGGCGGTGGTGGTGGTGGTGGTGGTGGTGGCGGTGGTGGCGGTGGTGGTGGTGTGGTGGCGGTGGCTGTGGTGGTGGCGATGGCGATGGCGGTGGTGGTGGTGGCGGTCCGGTGGTGGTGGTGGTGGCGATGGCGGTGGCGATGGCGGTGGTGGCGGTGGCGGTTGCGGTGGTGGTGGTGGTGGCGGTGGTGGTGGCGGTGCCGGTGCCGATGGTGGTGGTGGTGGTGGCGATGGCGGTGGTGGCTGTGGCGGTTGCGGTGGTGGTGGTGGTGGTGGCGGTGGTGGTGGTGGTAGCGGTGGAGGTGGTGTTGTGGCGGTGGCGGTGGTGGTGGTGGTGGTGCCGGTGCCGGTGGTGGTGGTGGTGGTGGTGGTAGCGGTGGAGGTGGTGTTGTGGTGGTAGCGGTGGAGGTGGTGTTGTGGCGGTGCCGGTGCCGGTGGTGGTGGTGGTGGTGGCGATGGCGGTGGTGGCTGTGGCGGTGCCGGTGCCGGTGTTGGTGGTGTCCGTGGTGGTGGTGGTAGCGGTGGAGGTGGTGTTGTGGCGGTGGCGGTGGCGGTGGTGATTGCGGTGGTGGTGGTGGCGGTCCGGTGGTGGTGGTGGTGGTGGCGGTGGTGGTGGCGGTGGCGGTGGCGGTGGTGAGGGTGGTGGTGGCGGTGGCGGTGGCGGTGGTGAGGGTGGTGGTGGCGGTGGTGGCGGTCCGGTGGTGGTGGTGGTGGCGGTGGTGGCGGTCCGGTGGTGGTGGTGGTGGTGGTGGTGGCGGTGGTGGTGGCGGTGGCGGTGGTGGTGGTGGCGGTGGCGGTGGCGGTGGTGAGGGTGGTGGTGGTGGTGGTGGTCCGGTGGTGGTGGTGGTGGTGGCGGTGGCGGTGGCGGTGGTGAGGGTGGTGGTGGCGGTGGCGGTGGCGGTGGTGAGGGTGGTGGTGGTGGTGGTGGCGGTCCGGTGGTGGTGGTGGTGGTGGTGGCGGTGGTGGTGGCGGTGGCGGTGGCGGTGGCGGTGGTGGTGGTGGTGGTGGTTGTGGTGGCGGCGGTGGCGGTGGCGATGGTGGTGGCGGTGGTGAGGGTGGTGGTGGTGGTGGTGGTGGCCGTGGTGGTGGTGGTGGTGGTGGTGGTGGCGGTGGTGGTGGTGGTGGCGGCGGCGGTGTCCGTGGTGTTGGCGGTTGCGTTGGCGGTGGCGTTGGCGGTGGTTGGTAGTGGAAGAACGAAAAATTATATACTTTAGTGCAGAGAGCTAAGACATTGAAACAGAATGATCGAAGAGAAAACGTATCTGATATTTAACGACTTTCACTACTACATTGGGTATTTGGCAATTTTCTCTGGTTGGTAGCCTAATGTTGGTGTTATTTCCCACTTACCACAATTTCATTTCTTTTCCCTCTTATCTTTCACTCATGCTTCTAGGTTTCCTAGCTGTTGATGATGATGCCTGTCAGATGGCGGGGCTGCTTGCTGAAAGGTGCTCCCCGTGGACTCTAGAAGGCCATTGGATGGACATTCTGCAGGTAGCTCCTGGTTTTGTTAGAAATTTCCGGGGCCTTTAATTTCCAGTGTTTGCTTAACCTCAACCCATCCTCTTGAGGGATGGTGTTCGTAATAAATTTATGAAGATTTAGAAGTGGGAGGATCTAGCGGTATGGATCAGGCGGTTTCGTCTGTGGCCGCATTCAGAAGGTCCGGGGTTGATTCCCATGGCCTACCTGACCCATAGGTTTTCTTGGGTCTTTTCCCGGTTACCAGGTCATTATCATTATTATTTCATATTATCTTTCATCTGTTGGTCTCTTTCAGGGTAGAAGTGTCGGCGGGTGTCTCGGCGGTGCATAGCACGACTCTTGAGTAAACCACTTCCTCCTGCGGTAGGACCGTTGCCGGTCTCCGAACCCAGTCTCGTGGTGGTTCTGTTTCAGAACCGCAGTAAAGTGGACCTGCCGGGGGAATTTTCCATCTAAGTAAAATGTAGGGAACCTGCCATCTGCATTGTCGTGATTCCTTGGGACCACCGCCCTCTGTGTCCTCTCACCTCATCCTTCCTCCCGGAGATGCCCCACTTGTGGTCTTACGTACATTAGACAAAGACTGGTCGCAGTGCCAAATTCCCTCCGTATTAATCCTAATCCTAACTGTGGTTTAAATGTCATTCTTTATTACTTTCTATTGAAAAAACACTTTATTTTACTTTTATTAAGCTAATTAATCATGTGTTGCACACGAAACCTGAAATCACAGTTTAGAAAAGATAATACCATATTATATACATACTAATGCATAAACCTTTGAAGTAGGTTCAGCTTCACCCCCTGATTATCCCAGAAAAATATATTAAACCTTTAAGGGGACTTGCTATAACAATTTATCATCAAAAGTGTAGTTGTGTCATATCTTGTGCAATTTAAAAGTATAGCAAAAACCGTATATTTCTGTAACTTCGTTTTCTTTAAGTTTTCCTAGAAATGTATGCATAAGTAGTTACACAGTATATCGTAAGAAGCGCTTTTAATGCGCTAAATTGTCATAAAAATGTCAAAGTGGAATAGAAGGCATTGGAAGTAAAGCCGTTACACGTAGAAATGAACAGATCCATTGTTTGTATTGAAGCTAAAAGTGCAGAGTACTGTTTAGATATAAAAACTAATTTTTTAATTTCTTTTCCAACTTTTAAATGAAGTTCAGTTATGAGTAAACGTCAAATGGTGACACGTGTTTTAAAAGAACGCGAGACACTTGCTACATGTAAACAACAGCTATACAGTAACCTCAGCAGCAGTAGGCGGTAGAACAAATGACGATCAGCCCAGTCGCGAGAGGAGAATGTGTCCGTTGACACTGTTGTAATTAGTGAACTGAGTGTTATTAGCTAAGTGTTTACCAACGTTGGAAGTGATAATAACATTGAGTTTCCATCAAGTTATACCAAGAAAGTACGGTCTACCAAATCTAAGTCAACAGCTTTGACAGGTAACAATAAATCTGTTTTCTTAACAAAAGTTGTACCAATTGTGTGCGTGTGATTCTCGTTCCTTAATGCTTAAGTCATGTATTACTTAAATTTGAAGTTTATAGCGTTTAGACTCTAAAATGATACTGAAACATTTTAGAGAGGTTTTCTTTTCTTCTAGTTACTTTCTCTATTACTTACCTGTAGTAAGTAGGTATACCACTCAAGATTTCTTTATAAATACCTACATTGAGTCTCACATGAAACGAAAAAAGTATATTTTTCAGAAAAAGAACTTGATTTCTACGTATATGTATTGCTGTGGATGGCATAAATCAAAAATAAAAAGGACATTACAAGGATAAGATACAAAGATTTTGAAGAAATCTTGCATCTCAAACTACGCTTTACATGAAAAACATGTCCTTATTTTCTATTTTGTCAAAAATATCCCTAACGATTTTGATTAAATTATGCATACATATTTAAGCAATTTTCAAGATAGAGAACAAAACACAATTAAAATACTATGTCCAGCAACGCAAAGAAGGTACCTGGAAGGTATGTGCTGTCTTACACAGTGGGACAAGGACAGTAAATGTGTGTGGTGGAGAATGCATGCTATACAAGGAGCAGAACCGTTAAAAAAACATGCGCCCTATTCACTCTGTACTCTAAAACCGAGGAGATTAATTCACAAATGTAGAAGTCGTCAGAATGTTTTTGAATGGTCTGTAACTGCACTGACATGGGGTGTCATAAACCTGTCCAGGAAGGATATGGGAACCTTCTCTAACCCCCCTGCGTCTCAGACGTCGGAGGCTATCTCTCCTGTGCAGGACATTACTCTAGGAATAGCCTTTCAGTTTCTGTTTATTCCAAACCACTTCAGATTAATTGATAAACCGCAAGATTTTAAGATAAAGCTTATTGTACAAACGAAATAGTTCTCGTCAAAGCGTCTAATTTAAGTCAAATATTTTTTTGTACAGCATACCACAGGAGAGAAAGTCCCCAGGAATGAGACGCAGGGGGTTAGAGAAAGTTCCCACACCCTCCCTGGATAGATTTATGACACCACGTGTCAGTACAGTTACAGACCATTCAAAAACATTCTGACGACTTCTACTTTTGTGTACAGCGTGAATAGGGTCCATGCTTTTAACCGTTCTGCTCCTTGTGTAGCATGCGTTCTCTGTCACACACCTTCGCTGTCCTTGTCCCATTGTGTAAGGGGGCACATTCCTTTCAGAGACTTACTCTGCGTTGGTGGACAGTAGCGTTAACCATTTCCGAAATAAATCTTGTTATTGGAAGACTTCGGTGGTCATTCCCAGAGAATCCAAGATATACATTTCATTACATATCTTACACATACGGCATTTTAATCAAACACTTAGCAAATTTTTATCAAAAGCAGAATTTTCGAAATATATTTCCATGTAAAAGGTAATGCAATCTCCTCGTTACATGCTTGGACAATTCAATACTCAAATAAGTACTGGATCAATTTTTAATTTTTGTATTATGCTCACACACACATACACACACACACACACACACACACACACACACACACACACACACACACACACACACACACACAATAATGGATCAGGCCGCACCATGGCTGAGTAGTTAGACCACTTGGCTCTTACCAAAGCGGCCCGGGTCCGATTCCAGGCGACTGCAAAGTGAGATTTGTGGTGGACAACATGGCGCTGGGGAGGGTTTCCTCCGGATCTTCCGGTTTCCCCGCCAGTTTTCCACCAATTGTTCCATTATCATCTTTCCTATTACCTCATCTCTCTCGTACTTTTAGTTCCGGCGTTCTGCTGATCACTCACCCCGGAATTTCTATGATCAGGAAACCTCTGCTTCTCAACCCGTTGCCTATGGGCCTCGAGGTTGTGCCGTTCTAAGGCCCTATATTCCACTTATGGAATTACAGGAATTCATTCATTCACTAACGGGTCTCTCTATCCCTCCCTCTCTCCCTCCCTCTCTCTCCCTCCCTCCCTCCCTCCCCCCCTCTCTCTCTCTGTTTGCATTCGGATATCAAAATATAATTTATTTGCAGACTAGCATATCACAGAGCCCCCCCCCCCCAAATTCACGATGTTTGGATTATATGCTTCGAAACACGTATATAATTTAATGTATATAATATTTAAATAGTACAGATTACTTAAATTATTTCTAAGAATGATTAACCCTTAAAACTTTTCATTGAAAAATTTGCTGAATATTTAAAAAATCAAAATCCTTTGCGGCTTTACCTTTCTGGAAGTTAAATGGACATTAAAGACAAAACAAAATTGTAACATATGTGTGAAAATACCTCGTCAAATGTTTATCTTAATTTTCTCGTATTCTTGTTTCTTCAACAAGTATTTCTTCATATGTTCGTCATGGTGCAACTTTGGCAGTAGATTTTCGGAATACATTCTTTGAAGTTTGATGAAGAGAGCTGACTATCCTTTTCTTGAATTTACTGCTTTAATAATATCAGTTTTACAAAATTAATCGTTACAAACTCTATTAGGTTTTCCACGAAATTGTCCTCTGTTAATATAAGGAACTATGCGAGAAATAAGATGCAAAATTTAAGCTATAGACGTTTCAAATTATCATTACGTGAGCTATTAAATATAAAATACATTGTCCATTTTTTAAATTATTTACTTAGAATATTAGGTACATTGATAGTAGGAATTATAGTGCAGCTATTGCAAAAAAAAAAATTGTACAAAAGTTTATCCTTTTCCTAGTTCATGTTAACTAAGATAAATGAATGTAGAAATTATTAACCACATATTTCCTTCAAGGAACAATGTGATTACGAAGTCAGGAGGCTTAAGTAATAATCAAATCTGTTAAGAGCAAGTCGCTGTGCGAGAAAAGTATAACTATTTTAAAATACAAACCAACAACAAGATAGCCAACACCACAGGTGTCCGCCTCGGTAGCGTAGATGGTAGCGTGTCTACCTCACCTTCAAGAGGTCCCGAGTTCGAATCTCGGTCAGGGTGAGCTACCTGGATAAGGTTTTTATGTGGTTTTCCCTTTTCCTGAGACACGAATGTCGGGTAACTCTAAGCTCCACAAACCCCGGACTCATTTGAGCATCATTTCACCCAATTCATTCATCGTCCGATATGACTTAAAGTTGGAGGGCGTAAATTACACCAAAAAAAACGCAGAGAGAAAAATATCTCCATAAATTGTGCACATTAACGAGATCTGCATTTTTGTGCTGTAAGGTTTCGTCGATTTCTTAAGATTTACTATTTAAACAATTTCAACAATTCAGAACGAAGAGGGTTGCAGAAAATTCCAGATATATATTTTAGTTTTCGGATATTACAAATAAAAATGTTAAGCATTAGCTTCAGAAGACTCGAAACATATAAAACTCCACATAAACTTTTGAGTAGAATTGAATGCCTCCCCAACTTAATTTAGGTAGTAGAAAAATTAGAGATCAGTAATAAAGATTGCCAATAAATTAGTTGAAGTTGTACAAATTAACAATTTTAGTGCAGGGTTGGAGTATTTTATGAAGATAGACTTTCGAAACACTACGATTCTTATGGTTATTTATGCTTTTGTAATAAATTTAGCTGATGCTACTAAAACCCATCAGGTACGTATATATTTTCTTTATTAATGTTTTTATTTATGTTTATTTTACTCCTAATATTTTAATGTGGTACTTGGAAAGTATTTTTAGTATTGTTCTTATGTCAGATTGGTGGTTTTGCAGTTGCCTTCTGTACCATCTATCGCCCCCTTATTATAACCAGGCTTAAAAATTTATATCGCACTACTCAAGTTAGTTTTACTATTTTGTTGATACCGTTTAGAATTTGTGAGTATTGTAACCAAACTGATATTTAACTGTATAGGTCAAAACCACTAGAAGAAACAGTCATAACTCAGAAAAATAATTATAACAGTAATTACTCTCAAGTATGGAACCTCACTAGTAAAACATTAGAATACATATCGGGCACTCATAAGTAACAAAAGTAAACTACTTCGTAAACAATATAAATAGCAGATGTGCAATTGTTTACCCTGAACACACAGTATTACACAAACTACCGGATCATTTCTCTATTTTTTTCATATGAGTTATTCGCCATAAAAGAAAGTTTGTAATTTTAGCCATTAAGGATAAAAAAAAAAAAAAAAATTATTGGTTCAAGAAATACAAACCTTATCCAATGAAGCTATCAACTCAGGCAGAAAGATTAACATACTGTGGATACCATCATATAGACAAATTAATGGCAATGAACGAGCAGATGCAGCAGCCTGCGAAGCAACCAGTTTACCTCCAGATGAAACAATTTCAAGTATAACTTACCAAGATTATATATTGTCTACATTAAAAATTACATCATAAGAAACTAGGAAAATCAGTGGTATAACAACTCAAACAGCAAAGTGCATGATATAATGACTAATGGAATATCAAGACCTCCTCTTAAACAACTGAAACGTAAAGAACAAGCGACTTTAACTAGATTAAGAATTTATCATGCGTGATAGAGTATCCCTGCGGACGCTATACAACTAATTGTTCATCGCCCTATCTACAGATGTATATTTTTATCTTGAAAAGTGCAGAGCGATGCGCAGTGGCATCTGGACGAGTCCACCTCAGAACGGTTGCAACTGGAGGGGAGGGCAGGTCAGTTGCGTACAAGCTGCGAGCAACTAAACACGTGCAGTGCTACTTGGTAACACTACAGCTTGTTTCAAAATGTGCTTGTCTCCTGGTTCCAAGAGAGAATTTATAAATGACGCCTCGTAGCAGCACATTAGGAAATAAAATGCTACATTTAAAAACACGAGAAGTAATAACCAATATCCATAGATTTATAAAAAAGGAACAATGGTCTGGGTCAGCTATAAAAATCTGGGGAAGGGTATCTGAGGCAACAGTTGTGTCTGAAAGCAGTTTAGGAGAGTTATTAAGGAAAGAAAAGCCATTGGTACTAGTGTAACAACGTCCTTCTCTATGCCCAGTAAACAAAGTTTAAGACCATGCACAAAATCTAATTTGGATGTTTTAATTCAGAAGTAGTTAGGCGAACTATGAATAATTTTTTAAGAACAGAAAAACAAAGACCAACTTTGAAGAAAGTGCTTATGAAGCTTAAAAATTCTACTGACTTCCAAGGCAGTGTCTGAACATTAAGAAGAGTTCTTTTGAAGCTAGGATTATTTGGAAAAAAAAAACACTAAGCGTGACAGACAAATTTTAATCGAACATCGCACCAAGCGTGCACAAAGGCTTAAATATTTACGAAATATTCGGAGATATCGAAGTGAAGTTTATATAGTTTATATGGATGAAACTTATATAAATACAGCTCATACTGGACCATATGCCTGGAGTGAAATGCGTTACAGGGACTATATTGAAAGGCAGACAGTTGTTTATCATGCCTGCTGGAGGAGAGCAGGGTTTTGTTCCAAATGCTTATGTACTATTT
>CM060956.1:44112823-44310323 GCA_030765055.1 Mantis religiosa | reverse complement strand
AGTCATAAGACTGGTAATAATCCAGCCACCTATTTCATTAATTTTATTCTTGGTAACTGTTTGGTAGTTTTAGGCCGCCACTGTCTGTAACTGTAGAAACATTCGAAGTGAGAACGATTTGCCAATGTTGTAAGCTATCTGGAGTGAAACAATTACGGGACATTTTACATTCTTTACCCATAGCAAATAGAGGAAATGTATTTCAACAAAATATTAGATGTAAAGATTTTACTTCATATGAAAACATGCTAAATTAGAAAAGCTCCGTGTGCGTGTCTCATTCTTGTTCAGCACAACTCAAAAACAAATACCAAAGTAGGTAGACAACAAACTTGGTATCTTCCATGAACATATAAGGATTTTGTTTTAATTTATACCGATGGTTCCAAAAGTCCTGCCGGTGTTGGCTGTACGTATGTCCATGGGGCCAAACCTTTACATTCGGTCTCCATGGCAGCACTTCCATTTACACTGCAGAGCTCCATGCAATACACCGAGCTATTTTATATGTTCGCCGTAGATTTTCCGTAGTGATTCTCTTAGCGCACTCCAGAGCCTTCGTGAGCTGTACAACTACCATCCCTTTGTACAGCGGATCCAGGACGCCCTCCACGTTTTACACGCCTCTGGCGTTAGCGTGGTGTGTGCATGGGTTCCTGGTCACGTGGGCCTGCAAGGGAATGAAATGGCGGATTCGGCGGCTAAGGTGGCCGCCATAGCACCTAGTATTACCCTCCCTTGGGCCACCTCAGAAGACTTTGGGCTTGTTGTCCGTAGAGCGGCGCTCTCGTGTTGGCGCGAGAAGTGGTCTGCTCTACGTGGCAACAAGCTTCGAACAGTTAAGGAGCTTCCGATTACTTGGGCGACCTCCTGTCGCCTATCGCGGTGGCAGGAAATCATTTTAGCTCTGTTGCGCATTGGGCACTGCTATTTTACCCACAGCTTTTTATTGAATCGGACCCCGGCTCCAGTTTGCGGAACTGTCGTTACGACGCGTCCTTTTAGATTGTTTAAGTCTAGGACGTCTCCGCAGGTCTCCCCGGCTGGCGGCCAGCTTGGCGAGATACTCGCGGATGACGAGACGGTAGCAGGCAAAGTTTTAACTTTCGTTTTAGATCTCAATTTTAGAATTTAGACCCTAGCAATTGGGAATTTTACTGTTTTACTCCTTTTATGGTTTTAAGTCTCCATTTTACTCTTTGCCACTCCGTCGTGTATTGGTTTTAACTCTATTTTATCTAATAGATTTTTTCTTTTAGCGTTTTAGTCTTTTAATGCGTTTTACCCTAATTGGCTTTATAAGGGCGCTGATGACCTAGAAGTTGAACGCCCTTAAACCGAATAATAATAATAATAATCATCATCATTATCATCATCATCCATGAACATGTTCAGTAAAATCTCCCATTTGTTTACATTGACAAATTGTTTTACTTTTTATTTATTTAAAACAATTTTGATTAAAATGCCACATATGATATTTACCGACAAATTATTTGGTGTATCATTTTAGAAACAATTTTTGAATACATGTTCATTCTGAATCGATTTTTTAAAAGAGAAGCTATTATAAGATATAGGCTAAAACTTAATACCGAAACGCTGCAGATCACATTAAAATACACCATAAAACTTATGTCTAATTTGTGCAGGACTATTTTTTTCAGAAATGTTCTAAATCATTCGTTTGAGCTGTCAAGAACTTTACATCTTACGTGGTAATCCATTTTGCTATGATGCAAAGAAAACCGAATATGAAAAACCACTCTACAGTAATCAAAGTTTAGAAAATTTTATTTTGGTTAAATCTACAACGGAATGTGTAATAGAACTTCAAGTTCCTTGGTTTTACCTCTAGGAAAGATGATAATGGAGCAATTGGTGCAATGATGGCGGGGAAACCGGTGATCCCGGAGAAAACACACTCCTGTGTCGTGCTGTCCACAATAAATCTCGCATATAGTCACCTGGAATCGAACCCTAGTGGCCACCCTGGTGAGAGTTAAGCGGCCTAACCGCTCGGCCACGACTCTGCATTCTGCAATAGATACGTTATGGATATTACATGGATATTTATAAAGTTTACATAAAAGTTGTAGTAAGTACCTATTTATGTCCTTATGGAGGAAATTATGTTTTCTATTGTTAAAAACGACTAAAATTGGTTGACTGATTTCTGGCATTATTGCACTCGTCTAGAAAAAGAGAGATTTCTAGACATTCCTACTTTCACAAGGTTTGGTATCGAAATGCAGCAAGTGCGTTACGCCTCTAAGGCAAGCAATTCTGTAGCGTTAGACAACCACTTGAGTAGCTATTGCTCACAACATATATAGATAAGGTATTGTGTTTATACAAGAGCGCCGTGGAGGGCGTGACTAACGGTGTCATTCCCCCCACGAAATGTCTCCCGCGATGACAATTGAGATTATACAGCCATGGTTATAAATGCAGTTAAGCACGTCAACAGCTAGTTCCCCCTCTTCCCTCGGACGGCAATAAATCTCCTCGACTCCAGTGGATGTGCGGAATGCTCCTGTGGCACTTAGCCATAATGTCTTCCACATCCTACGTGCGTTTCCAGGCGTCTGTGACGATAACGATGTGACTTGACACGTCACATGTACCAATCAGCTCAACAAATGTTTACGACCAAAGATTGTCACATAACGTGTAGTAGCACCATCGTGTTGAACTCATAGATTTTGCTACCAATTATCAGGAGCACCTGAAGCAATGATGTGGGATAACTAATTGTTCTTCCATAAATTTCATGTAGAGGCCAAAGTTGAGACAGCACAATCAAATTGAAAATTCAGTGCCATAGCTGGGATTTGAACGGTGTATTTCCGGCTATCGTGTCACTACCTCATCTAATTGAGCTACCATGGCCTACACTGGTGTGTGCGTGTGCGTGTGCGTGCATGTGTGTGTGTGTGTGTGTGTGTGTGTGTGTGTGTGTGTGTGTGTGTGTGTGTGTGTGTGTGTGTGTGTGTGTGTGTGTGTGTGTGTGTGTGGAAAATCATTAAGCTATTATTGATTGATCTAATAACAGCCGGTTAAAGAAACTCGGTTTTAAAATATCTTCTTGCGAGTTGTGAGTTGTCATTGGGAAATGTTTCAAAATGAAACTGAAACAAGTGAAACAAGTGAACAAGTTATGTCAATTGCACAATTTAATGTCGTATTAGCATAATCGCTTATCTAGTTAGAATAGCCTAATTCAGGCTTTCCTTCTTATACGAAAGCGTTTAAACCGTCTAAATGTCAAAATGTTTCAAGACCTGAAAATATATTCAGATCTCTTTAAGTAATATACATTATTGCATTCTGGATGACTGCAAAAGATATGATTTTATGCATAATATGCTCCAAGGGGACTGCCTTTAGTATTTGTGTAGTCGGTTTTTTTTCGGGTTTCCGTACCTCCTGTCATAATCCACTACACTGGCATACCACACTATTAACGTCTTCTTTCTCATGCCGGGTGTCCGGTTGATCCCCATCCAAAAGTTCCTCTTCGTCTCGAGAGTCCTGACCCAAGCACCTTCTTGTAATTCATATGAAGAGACTAAAACAGAAATAATTACATAAAATGCCTCTTTGTTTGACCTTAATTCAATTCTGACGATGGGTGATGGATATTTTTCGAATGTAAGCACCACTAGTACAAGTTTATGCAGAAGTTCATTCTCTAAGGAGAAGGCAAAAGCTTTAAATCAGTGGTACTACAGCCCTTTAAAGTCTCGACGCATCTCTGCGTCCATATAAGGCATAGATAGGTGATCATTCGGTCGATACGAGATGATAGTAACTTCAGTAACATGCTTCCCCAACCGCAACGAAGGCTTTTATGACGTTATACCGCTGCCTACCGCAGCTCCTTAGATGCATCACAATACTAAGTACATAGAGATTTGTAGTCTTCACGGCTGGTGTTGGTACTATAACTCGACAGAACGTTGAGGCGTATTATTTTAAGGTGACCAGCGCTGTGATCGTCTCTTATCGGGTCTTATCTGGTCGATTAGAAGAGTGAAATATTAGTAATTTGACGTGCAGTAAGTTACGAAACACAAATAGAGCGATTGGAAGCTGCGTCTGTCTATATGATATGTTTTCTCGCGTCTGTCGATGTATGACACATTGCTGTCCAGAAGACATGATTATATCTGAACAGAGTATACATACACTAATTTCTGTTTCATATAACCTTGCCCCGCTGACATGTATCACTCCGCATGCAACTACCTCCCCCCTCAGCCTAATTGGCTAATGCTTTCGTGCCATAGGCCATAGGCGGTGCCTTTCCCTCACATTTAAACCTGCAGTAAACGTCATAATAATTGCCGGGAAGAAAGATAAAAATCATACACTTAAGAATATGAAGGCATGCAAAAATAATGAGGTTTATAATGAAACTGAGCAAGTTGAAATTGAGTGAATGAGCAATAAAGCTGAAACAAGTTTATAACGAAAGGCCTTCGGCCTTTTCCACTGGGATTTTTTATAAACCAGCACACATACCTTGCAAAAAATGCTTGCGTTTCAGTCTTAAAAGTCGTGTCACGCCATACATGTCGTGTGTCCTTCATTCACCCAAGTTTTGTCTACCTTGAATTGTATCCCTGTATAGTCTGACTGTACTTAAATAACGTCTTCGCAACACAGCAATATCGCCCCTGGAGTGGTAAGTTTTCCTGTTGTCTCAGTTTCATGTCACGATGTTCCTATGCATCTAACACACCTGTAAGTTCACAGCACAGCTGTTCGACTTCTCTTACCGACAAAAACGGATTCATCTCTGTGAGTGCATTAAGCACATGCAATGCAATTATTTTTCCACCGCTTTGTGAAGGTTTACCCTTGCGATGCTTCAGCGAAAAACTGGCGTTAGACTCTGCCATTATACATATAATAAGTACACGTACAATAAACAATGAATAAAATAATTTAGCTCTCGCACTCGGCACAACAAACCTTCGAATGCTGATACATGACTAATCCAGTTCAAAACAAGGTCAGTGATAAGTCATATAAACAAATATGTCATCACTACCGCTAAATCACGTGCAATCGTGCCATGTAAACGACGTGCTTGAGAGCAAAGGAACCTCCTCTTTACTCCTTTTAAGAATTAACATGCATTTCAGATAAATCAACTCTGTTACGTAATATATTTAATTCAAACAGCTATGAAAATATAAATTTGACAATTCTCTTCCAACATATAAAGATATATCACCATGTTAAATAACGAACTAATGTTTACCGCACAACAGTCTATACTACAATAGCAGCCAATGGGAGGTGATAAGGTCACGTGACCGTTAAGAGATACGGGCAAGCTTATGTGAAACAAGGATTAGACTCACCGTGTATGTGCTATAAGCTGAAGTAAACATCTCTGTGTTGCGAATTTTTCCCGATACGCCTTCTCGCTTGGTAATTTAACTCTCGGGACTGAAGGCCGTTGTCCACTGGACCACTTCCCAGACTTTTGGTCTACCCTGCTAACTAATGGTAGTAGATACACTCGGATCCTTTATATAGGCCGAAAAGTCTGCCACATCTTTATAAAATGCAGCAAAGTTTGTTGTTATCCTACTTCCGTCTAGTAGGAATCGATGTATATTCGACATTAGCACTCAGAGACATCACAATATCTTACCCACGAGGAGTAAATTATGTGTGGTAAGACCCAGTTCCGCTCTTAGTTATGATAGTTCAGCTATAAAATTGACTATAGCTTCATAATACTTCGTGCAAAGAATTGTATAGTGAGCCTTTTGTTTATCAACTTGAGGCAGTACCTCGACAATGCGTATGTGGCTTACAGCCAAACTGGATGGCAGTTAAAGATCGATTGTTATTACTTGTGTTCCGCGTTGGTTACGGATGCCTTGCGATTCATATGTAGCTATTGGCTGCGTATGTACGAATCATACATGTTAACAACTTCTGCCGCAGATGTACAAAGAATGTTGTGTGTGCAAGAGTTTCAAATGCTTGTCCATTGCACACTCCTCTTTTGGCAAGTTATCGTTCAAGGCTGGGTGGGTATTCACCGAAAGTATCAGAGACTAAATGCTTTGCCTCACTCGGTTACACTATCTCTCAGTTTTATTTTATTCACTACACAGTGGCTTCAATCATTATGGTGTTCCGACAAAGAGATGATATTTGCGAGAAACATAACCTCCGATATTGCACTCATGTGACGTTTTTTATATGTTCTTCAAAAAACTACTCTTACGAAGGTTTATTTTTTAATTTACTTCATGTTAATCGAGGTAAACGATTGTAAGAGTAGTTTTATTACATATTTCATTGTAAAATTGAGTTTCCATTCATGAACTTATTTCCTGATGTGGTTCTCAGTCTACGATACGGAACCAACAGCTTACTTTCCGTCGAAGGAAGCCGCTCTAAGGATTTTTACGTTCAGAAAAAAAGTCATTGCACTCCACAGATCTGAACCCGGTATCTAGGGAATATTTCTTTGGACTATAAAGGGAAGAAGTGGTAGTCAATACTTAAAGAGCTGTTGGCATGTGATGGCTTTCTATTTAAGAAACATTAATTCCAAAGAATCGTATCTGACAGAAATTGTGTATTTTAACAAGATCAGCAATTCGAAAAGTAAGATCTTATCAATCCCTTACAGTTAAACAGTTATGCATTCAAAATAAAGAGAACTCCATTTTATATGTGTATATCAGGAACACATGTGTTATTTTAAATAGAATTGTTAATTGTTTTTCAGATAATCAAAGTGTCCTAAAATTCTTCCATGTAAACGTAGTTTGTGGCGAAGAGATTTTCTTGAAGACACACACACACACACACACACACACACACACACACACACACACAAATTCATTTAAGGGACCTCAAAACATACATATATTTCCGGTGGAATCCAGTCACAAGATTTTGGATACAGCACATTTTCCCTGCCTACAATGGTAATATACAAAGTGCTACTCTCGTATACGAGATTAAAACATCACTTTGCACGTCTCTGTGTTGTGGAGGTAGCTTGTCTGTCTCACTCTCAAGTTCTCGATCAGGACGACTTCTTCAATAATCCCCCCCCCCCCGAGGATTTCCCTTATCCTGAAAGACAAATGTCAGCCAACTCTAAGCTCTATGGACCATTTCATTCATTGTCAGATATGATCTACATTGGAGGACTTTAATAAAAAAGAAATCGTCCTTTTAGGCAACAAGTATAATTGCGAAATACAGCTCTTGAATGAATTTCTTCTTCTTCACGTTGTGAGGTTCAGCCCGTTCCGGCTCCAAATACTTAACATTATTTTTGGGTATTCCTGGTCTCCTTCTACCCTGTGGTTTATATTTAGTTTTATTCTAGGTATCCTATTGTTTGGCATTCCAAGTTAAACTCACAATTTTCTTTATGTTCCTTAATCATATTATTTAGTTCTTGTACTTTTAATTTTCAGGAATACCTTACATTTATCTTTGTCTCCCCGTAGGGGAGGGGATCCGTCCCCTTCAGCTACCGTGGTGCGGGCGCTGTGGACCCCTAACACTCGTGGTATCTCTGACGTTACTAGAGGAACCTCGGGCCGAACATTCGAGCCCCTCCCTGAATGGGAGTTGTTCGGATTGGCTTGGACTCGAGGGGGCAGTGGTTCCCGATACATGTGGGAGATCGGATACGTCTCCGCACGGGGTTGAGGGAAGCCATATATTCCGGGGTACTAGCCTGCATAGCTAGTAGAAGGTGTGCTAGATCACCAGGCGGCCCTACTGAGGTTAATCGGTAGCTTTCTCCTTTGGGGTTGGCGCGCGTAAGTGGCGGATCTACTTCCATCCCGTCGTTAGTCCCTAGGACCAGATGGGGGCTTGTTAGTCTCTAGGTCTTGCACTATAGAAAGCCCCATGGAGACGCCGGGCGCCCTTTTGGGACAGCTCAGTAGCTCCCTGGTCATTAGAAGGGAGGTCAGTCTTCAATTTGTGTGGATTGCCCTGGTAGGTACCCTCGAGCTTTATATATATATATATATATATATATATATATATATTTATCTTTGTCTAATTTTGTATATCCTGCTATGGATCTCAAAAATCCCGTGCTACTTGCTATATTTTGTAGGTGTTAGTTTGTATTTAGTCCATATTTTATATGTTCATTTTACGTACTGTCATGTCCTTATACACTTCAATTATCGATTCTCCTCTTGTCTTGTTTTTAATGTCCGTCTTAATATTCCAGTTATTTACTTAAACTTGTTTGGTTTTTATTGATATGATATTTTGCACCAAAGAGAATTAAATGTTGGTATTGGTTCCAGAACTTTATTTTTCAGCACTTACTATCTCGGAGTGAACTGGGTGTACATCTTTAAATGACTCTTTTTTCTCTGTTGATATATTCATATTAAATTTCTGTACACGTTTGTTCAATATGTCATCTTTTTCAGTTCATCTTCAGCTTTTACCAACAAGATCTGGTCGTTTCCAAATGAAATAGCTTTTACATTTATGTTCTCTGATCTAATTCCCCCTATAGTTCTAATTATCTTACTTCTTCCATGTAAATATTATATATTTACTGTCCAAAAGAAGTAACCCTATTTTACCAGTAAGGTATGTTAGGGTTCTAGTTACAAAATCACATAAATGCAAAGATCAAAATAACTGATCATGATAATAGTTATAACATTTTAAAAATTTGGTCAATAAAGTACCCAAAGGCTGAAGTGCAACATTTTTAAAGAATACAGTAATGGACGGTGTCTGAAGATCTGTATTACACCATGAAAGTTGTTCAGTAAGATTATGTCTCTATTTGGAATGAAGATTGCATCTAAATATTAAGTGTTAAACGCTTTCATCAACGCTTTCACATTTACATAGATATACATCAGGGAGTCTATATAAAATCTTCAAAAGTAAGTTTGAAATATCCCATGTCCGGTAGCAAACTGGGTCAAAATAAAATTAGATGAAAAGTACTTGCAGTTTACACGATCAATAACAGTAGGAAAAAATAAATTTTGAGTGATTTGTCCTTTATCACTGTTTATCCAAGTGCTGTTCCGCGGTCGATAAAGGGTAACTTTGTCTTTCTCCGCCTATAACTGTAACTGGCTCTCGCTTGTTTATTTTAATTTTTCTTCCTTTGTAAATGTTTTGTATTATTGTATTGCGTGCAGTTGTATTCGTTTTTTTTTCTAGGATATTCCATTGTTTTGCCCTTGATACCTTATCAAATGCTATTTTATAGTTGATACATAATATATGTTTAGTAATTTTTGAGATTAATAAGGAATTCTTTAATTTTAAGAACTTTATCAGAATGCAACTTAAGTTAATGACCTTTTGTAGGAGAAGCAATAATGTAAGCGAAGTAAACTGAAAGCGCGCTTGCGCAAAGAACAGCTTTTTGTTGGGGAGAAGAATTACAACCGCAATTATTTCTCAAAGTATAATCTCTGAGTAAACAATCAAACGTCTTGGAATGTATGTGGCGCTATTCATGGCATGATATGAAGTTATAAACTAAATACATATTTAGCTATCAACTGCAAAATAAATCGCGGATAGTTATGAATGCAGCTTTATACTACTGTACATCTAGGACTCCCGCAGGGGAGGGACCTTAGCACTCGTGGTACCTCTGACATTACCAGAGGAACCTCGGGCCGAACTGCCGAGTGCCTCCCCTCGGGGAGCTGCTCGGATTGGGTTGGACTCGAGGGGGCAGTGTGTTCCCGACACCCAAGGGGAATGGAGTACCTCCGGCCAAGCTACGACCGCCCGGAGGTGTCAGAGAGTTGCCTAAAATGTCCCGGGTAGTAGACTGCAGAGCTAGTAGAAGGTGTGCTAAATCACCAGGTAGTATCACCAGTTTTTGGTAGTCTTCCCTGCAGGGTTGACGTGCGTAAGTGGCGTATCCACTTCCATCCCGTCTTGACGTTGTCAACGGGGGGGAGGCCTTTTTAAGAAATCAGGTATTGCCCTATGGAAAGATCCCCGGAGTTCTCCATCGCTCCCGTGTTGAAGGAGGACAGGGTCTTAGGACTTAAAGATCTTTGGACTAATTGGGTAGATCCTCTTCACTTAACACTTGACTGTACATCTAGGACTAACAAATTTCTTGACATCTCTTATTTCTGTTTTGCCCAGGTTTGTTTAAAATGCCAAACCTTATCCTTTTACAACCTTCCTAGAGATATATTTTAAAATTGTTTATTTTTAAATTTATTTCTATCACCGAAGGCTTTTGAAGCGCGGAGACATCATTGTGTGCCGTAGCGTAGTGGGCTGGAGCGTTGTGCTCTGGTTCTCTGCCACGGAAATCAACCTGTGGTGCGGATTTTAAGTCCTGGTAATAGGATCGGTCCCCATTCAGCATTGTAAGAATTTTAGGAGCTGTAGTTGGTGGC
Organism: Mantis religiosa; assembly: GCA_030765055.1. Classification (NCBI taxonomy): domain Eukaryota; kingdom Metazoa; phylum Arthropoda; class Insecta; order Mantodea; family Mantidae; genus Mantis; species Mantis religiosa. The sequence goes on along the minus strand of CM060956.1, from coordinate 44,299,902 downwards.
GAAGCTCTGTTAAAGAATGCCAACTTTTCGATTGAGGGTGTCGAAATGCTAACCACATCTCCTTCGAGTACGTTTGGATGACCGCCCACTTTTGCCTTGTGTGATGTGTCCCAGGTTGGCCAAAGACAGCAATTTCCATTGATTAACGTTTAAATATTATTTTAAACGCCTTCTAGTCACTGTAAATTATGATGTTACGTTTTCCTTTGAAGAGATAGAATGCCAAAATGTCTTTATTTATTTCCTAGTTCATTAAAGGCAAACTGAGGAACCATTTTCTGTTTTGGAACAAAGAAATAAACTTTTTCTCGTTGCTACTGCAGAGGTAACTAACTAAATTATAGTATTATAATAACGTGGAATTAGTTGAATTAAGGAATAAATGGTTAAAGAATGCGAACAATCTTTTCTACGCAAATATTTTTCCGGTTTTTGTTTTAAAACTATTCTTAGTAGTCTTCCAAGAATGATACATATTAAACGCTTTAGATATTTAAGTTTATTAAATGTATCTACAGTTGTGTCTGTAGATAAATGTATCTACTCTGTAGAAACAGTCCACTAAATAGTTATAAAATATAAATTCATCCCTTTTCAGCTGTTTAAATTGATTTTGTTGGAGGATCTAACCTAATTGTTGAGAAATTTAGAATAAGTGTTACTATTTAGAAATAATATACTACGCTTGTTAAAGTTACACTAAAAATGGGAATTTAAATTACACTATAATTGAAAATTCGGCCTAATTCAACAATTGTGTAATTTATTTTGGGTCTTAGTGTGAAAAAGGCGGTTGCATAGTAATAAAAGGGAATTACGAGTCATAGCACAGGCTTCCTAGCCCACAAAAAGGTAATACTTGCGCCAAATCGGCAGGTGATTGCGTGCAATTGTCTTAAATTGCCGCTAATAATTCTCATCGTTACTATCGGAGACATAGAACTTTTCTTTTTATTTTACTGGTTTACGTTTACTTTTGATTATATACATTTTTTTTCGCTGAAACTGTCTCGTCTCTTCTAACGTCATGTTCAAGCGGTCATCGAACTTGGGGACCAAGTGGTATTATTCAGATAGTTTGAGCCACAAGCGCTGGAAGTCACATTCACAGTATGTAATGCAATAAATTATCTCTCGACTATCAGGGCGGTTCTGCATATATATAGGATGTTAATCTACTACACCGAAATATATATCTTAAACAAGTAGTTTGAGATAGACTTATGGTCTGTTGTTCAATTTGTTGTGCAATTTACGGCTATAAGTTTATAAAGAGCCAGTACGTCACTGCTGATGATGATTCCACTAGAGTGCACAACACATGAACATGAAGAGGTGTGTCCAAACACTCGCTAGTATAATAGCTATGATATTAGCTTTCAAGTGAAAGGTAAGAGTTCGAGACCCCTTCAATTTCTCTCTTTCTCTCTCTTTCTCTCTCTCTCTCTCTTTCTTTCTCTCTCTCTGTCTCTTTTTGTTTAGGTTTTGTTTTTTAATGTTTTGTCTAAGCTCTTAATTCTTATATAAATGTATGCATTTTACGGAGCAGTTTCCCCTTGTCAATGCAATTAATTACAATTTTTTCTAACAAAGTATACATCCTACGTTCACATGCTGTGGGAGGTGGTTTGAAGCGTCAACAAAATTACATAAAATAAAAAGTAAATGGAACTCTTTACGTCAGGTTTATAGGAACTGCTCGAAATGGTGACCTGTGTTTTCAATACAAAGTGTCCTGAATCAAAGAAGTCATACTAATGTTACTGCACTGCCCAATCAGATTCATGTTTTTAGTTATGAATCACGCCATTTCTTCCTATTAGAGTTTATGTATTACAAAGACGAAGGGAAAAAAGCTTGCTGCATGACAGGAATAGAACCAATAAGCTTTCGAACGTCAGTTTTCGGCGTCAAAGATTGAGCCACCAGAACAGTTTCAGAAACACCACTATAGCAAGCTACATGATCCAAGAAGGCAGTTCAGTGTCGCACTGGCAGGTGATTAGTTCGGGATTTGAGAGATCTCGAGAACGCTAATAGCTACTAATAATCGATATTTCCATACTGGGGAAGCAGTTTTAAACACATATCTAATAATTCCAACCTCCTTGTTTAAATACAACTTATGAGCATCTAGGTTTAACACAATTGCATTGTTTAGCCACAGACCATGCATTGCCCATTTCAGCATACTTATATTAGTCTGGTCTGGTATTTAATAAATAACAAGAATGGTATCCATTGCAAAAAGGTTGAGACGTACTGGCATAAGCCAAGTGAAAGCTGGTTTAAAAATTTCCATATTGTTCATATTGCCTGTATACTATAATATGTGTCTTATGTTAACTTTTGTACATATATATGCTATTAAACTTTATACCTCTGGACATGTTCAATGTTCACAGCCTTTTCTGGCTACAAGTAAACCTACTGAACGCAAATCAATCTAATCTAATGTAATTTACAATCGCTGAAGTTATTTCAGTGATCTCATTAACACCCTGTATAAACACTTTAAAATGACAAACGCAAGCTTGAGTAGTAGGTTCGACCATTGCTTCTTAGATCATTCAACTGTCCCAAATGCCTTAGCTGTCGAAGGGCACTTAAACCCCAAACATTGATTCAGTTTATTATAGACAGCAAAATTACCAAATGGAAATTAACTGTTCTTTCACACTGGCCGTGTGTAGGCTAAGGTATGGAAAGATAGAGTCAGAATGAAAAATTCAATGTCATAGCTAGGATTTAAACCATGTATCTTCTGATTGCCGTCCAGCCGCTCTAACCCTTGAGCTACTATGGCCAACGTGCCGGCATGACATTAAATTCTCCAACTGACTCGTGTTTTTCAGTCTGACTCTATCTTTCCACACTTTAGCCTACACATGGCAAATGTGAAAGAGCAATTAATTTCCATTAATTAACCTAATAGTGGTTAACTATAAAGCCCGGGCCTTAAAGTATTTACACGTTGTAAGTCGTCATTAAGGTTGTTGTCTCATGTGTTTATGAAAACTCCTAAGGGGTTTACCGAAAAAAAACGCGTGTCAGTTGGAGAATTTAATGTCATGTCGGCACGTTGGCCATAGTAGCTGAAGGGTTAGAGCGGCTGGACGGCAACCAGAAGATCCGTGGTTCAAATCCCGGCTATGGCATTGAATTTTTCAGTCTGACTCTATCTTTCGAAATTACAAAATGTCTTCAAAACTCCAACTGAATATTTTCACAATGAACACAGAATAATAAAAAATATGGCTTGTGTCTTCAGCCCATTAAGCCCTTCTGTATTTTCTGGGGTATTATTCTAAACTATTGTCAAATTATAGACAGTACTATAATATAATTTCTCTCTTTCTAGATGTTGCATTCCAGAAGAAAAGTGGATAAACTTAATTTCAAGTGGCCCATTGGAAAGGAGTGGAAACATAGGTAAGTTTTATAGGCTTTTGTCCACTTAAAAGTTTCATGTAATATATTCATTTATTTCCTGTATAATTGACAAATAGTATATATTCATCATTGTTACTCTATTCTATAATTACTACTGCCGAAGTACGTGCAAATAGGACTCAAAAGGTCTGGTCAGTAATACCATTGAATCCTTCTTGTACATAGTTCAAAAGTAAGATAAACATTTTTGATGAAAGAAAATCCCCTCTTCCACTGGAGCCGAACGGCCATCTTTGTCGATAAATAGGTATAAATACTCTCATCCAGCGTAAACACCGGAAGTTCTACATGGCAGAGTACTGAGACCTATTGACCTACGAGAGTTGGTCAAAAAGTAATGACTCCTATTTTCTGTTTTCCTTAAATAAGTAAGTTATGTGAAAACTTTGAATTTGGCGCAATTCGTCAAACCTTCTTCTCCAATCCCCTGCAGTAGTAACTTCCTAAGTCAACAGGTGGCAACACTACATCCTCTTGCAAAATGGCTGACATCGATATTCGTAGTAGACAGCGTTCTGTGATTGAATTATTGACTGCGGAAGGTGAAACGCCAATTCGCATTCACGAAAGGCTAAAAAATGTGTATGGTGGTGCAACGGTGGATGTCAGCACTGTTAGACGATGGGTTCGTCGCTGTAACGAAGCTGAAGGGCAAATGCCATTGGCAGATGAAAAGCGAAGCGGCAGGCCGGTGACTGCAGTGACTCCATGCAACATTCAGCGAGTCGATGACATCATTCGTGGTGATCGCCGGGTAACAACAGGTGAATTGTGACGCATTACCTCCCTCAGTAAAGGCAGTGTGATGACGATTATTCAACAACTGGGTTGCGCAAAAGTTTGTTCAAGTTGGGTACCAAGAATGTTAACCGCCCAAAACAAAGAAACAAGGAAAGCAATAGCCTTCGAACACTTGAAGAGCTTCAATTTGGAGGGAGAGGAGTTTCTGGAAAAAATTGTTACTGGAGACGAAACGTGGGTTCATTTTTTTGAACCTGAATCAAAGAGGCAGTCAATGGAGTGGCATCACACTACGTCACCGAAAAAAAAATCAAAACTCAGCGGTCGGCAGGGAAAGCTATGGCGACAGTGTTTTGGGATGCAGAGGGTGTGCTTATGAATGTTTTTTTTTAAGCGGGAATGCACAATAAATTATTCTGTCCAATACGTCAGAACTCTCACAAAGCTGAAAGCACGTCTTCGCCGAGTTCGCCCAACAAAATCTATGGCGAATGTTCTGCTTTTGCATGACAATGCAAGACCATACACCAGCCGTTACAGCACTGCAGAAATTGAGAAATTGGGATGACAAGTCTTACCTCACCCCCATACAGCTCTGACCTGACACCATCAGACTTCCATCTGTTCGGGCCCCTAAAGGAAGCTCATCGTGGGATTCATTTCGAAGATGAGGAGGCTGTGAAAACGTCCGTGCGTCAATGGCTTAGGAAGCAAGAGCGTGTGTTTTACCAGACTGGAATACATGCTCTAGTTAAACGGTGGAACAAAACTGTGGAAAAGGACGGAGATTATATTGAATAGTGACAAATTAATCATCAATGTTATAGTTTTCAAGCTGTGTAAATTGCTTTCAATTTTATTGGCAATTAAAGGAGAAAAAAGATAGGAGGCATTACTTTTTGACCCACCCTCGTACTAAATGGCAAAGCGAGAAAGCGTATCGGGAAAAATTCGCAACGCAGAGACGTTTACCTCAGCTTATCGCACATACACGGCGAGTCCAGTCTATGTATAGTCTGTCAAATATAATCATGTCTTCTGGACAGCAATGTGTCATACATCGGCAGGCGCGAGAAATCATATCATATAGACACACACAGCTTTCAATTGCTCTATTTGTGTTTCATAACTTACTATACATCAACTTACTGATATTTCACTCTTCTAACCGAAGAGATAAGGACCGATAAGAGACAATCACAGCGCTGGTCACCTGAAAGTCAACACGTCTCAACGCGTGTGATACATTGACAAATCACAATTGCTGCATTCGCTTGTCTTTTTTATCTATAAAAAGCACTTGGTAACTGTGTCTGATTCGAAAGGTTAGCTAATTAATTATTACATGAGCAAATGTAAATTATTATAGTGCCACCCACTTGGCGCTTGACACAAACGGATTTTGATTCCTTCTTTCTTCTTGTCACAATATTCTATCACGTTATACATGATTTCTCGCTCCTGCCGATGAATGACACGTTGTTGTCCAGAAGACATGATGGCATCTGAATAGAGTGTGCATACACTTACTGGCCGTGTATGTGCTATAAGTACGCATTAACAACTCCCTCTTTCACATATATTTTCCGACATGCTTCCACACTTCGCCATGTATATCAAAAGACAAATATAGTTTTCTCCAAGTTTCCCTTCTGTCACCTCTTGAGCATTCTTGAACTTTTAATGTAAAATTTTAATTACTGTATAAGCGCGCATTCTCGCAGTGAGCCAGTGAGTTTCATACTTTTCTGATCAGAAATCTGGTGATTTTAAAGTATGTGTGTGATGACGTACATTGAGTGCTGCTACTGCGGAAGCTTAGAGGTGTCTTATGTTTGACTCGTCAGCTAATGAACCATTTGAAGACGAGGTTGCTTTATGCCTATTTTATTGCACGTTTACGTGACGGCACAATAAAACTGAAGAGACAGGGAAAATTGAACCACATGCCATCAGTGAAGTAGCGCTGAGATTTAAATGAATTGAATGAAAATTGAACTAATACCTTCATATTAGCAAAGTAACAGCAAGAACTGGACAGACTCACAGTACACACTTTATTTCTCATACAAATATGCCATAATATTTTTAATCCAAATCATTAGAGCTACTTTTTGAGGAAATAAAAGGTAACGGATTTTCTTAACTACATTTTGCTGAAGTTCTTGTTTTAATTATGCTATTCAATAGAAACTTGAATACACACATATGTGGGTACAGATATTCTAAGGTCGTTAAGATACAGACTTGTGAATGAAACGCTCACTAGGATCTTCCTGTCAAATTGTGGTAGGCTTCTCTGTACTCTAACTGACAAATATCTTGGAGTGTTAAAATGTAGACCTCAAAATCTCTTTTATGGATTACCTATCACTTCAAATCAGTAACATCACTACCCACCGCCTGTAGCACCGTTTACAATGGAATGTTGTCTAAATATCATTCCTTTGGTCTACCTAATGATTTTCAAAGGACTCCAGCTAAATTGCAATAATGAATTTTTCTGTGGGATATAATACTTTCTCTATCAACTACAATTCTGTGATAGACAAAATAAAACTGATTCAACAGAAGAGGCCGCAGCGTGGCTCAGTGGTTAGACCGTTTGGCTCTCACCAAAGTGGCCCGGGTTCGATCCCAGGCGACCGCAAAGTGAGATTTTTGGTGGACAACACGGCGCTGGGGCGGATTTTCTCCGGGACCTCCGGTTTCTCCCGCCATCTCATTCCACCGGTGCTCCATCTTCATCTCATGTATCATCAGTGTCACCGCCTGTGGTGCCGCATGTAGTAAAAGCGGGCCTTAAACACTACACATTTCATTTCAGCAGAAGAGAAACCTTTAACCTGGTTGCTGGTTAATCTGTTAGACTTTGAAAGGAGCAGAAAAATAGAAGACGAGTTGATATTTAAACTTGTACTAAGAATGAACGAGTATGAACAGTCTTATGTATTTACTTGATCAATTTCATTGTCATTATAAACATTTGATTTAATATTATATATAATTACACAGAAAATGAAGCTAGTTACAGTGGAGTAATAAATATTATACAAATAAAAATATTTAGTAATTATTTTCCACTTATCTCAAGAAGTTGATGACAATACTTCTATCTTCTTTATACGAGATTAATTTCATAAGCATTTGCTCACATCTTCAGTCATGTATTTACGTATTGCCAACATCTGAAGACGAAACAAACCTAAAAACAGAATCAATTGCCGGTATGTCAAAATTCATTACGCGATTTTTATTTTTTAAAATAAATATTTTTTCCCAAACTATTAAATCTATGGGAACATATAATTGTTTTAATAATTTAACTTCGGGATTTATTTCATAGTTAAATGACCAAAAGTAATCTGTCACGGCCGATTTATCAATTTCTTCATGTCTAATGTGTAACAGTATTTTTGTTTAGTAATGTTCGAAGGAATAATAAATATATAAAAATGTATGTAGTTGTGTGATTGGCCGAAGTAGTAGTGGTATGACGTGGTGTGATGACGTGTCAGTGAATCGGCCAATCACAAAATAAAGTGGGAATTACCATGGGGACAAGAAAATCAATAATCTAGAAAAAGTGTTAGAATCTTGTGTCTTGCTTGAGAACGAGGAAAGATGTTACGATGATTGTAATTGTGAAGGAAAATTAATAAGATTCAATAAGTGTTATTCAATATTTATAATAGATAAGAGTGAATCATAGTTTATATTATATAATTAAATAATATATTACCAGATTGGACTCATCTAAATTTTATTTTCACCAAAAATCCGCATCCACACCTGAGAAAAGATCTCACGACTCTCAGTAGATTAAAACTCGACTTGGATCTTACAAGAAGTTGGCTTGCTTCTTATTAGTTGAAGAAGAACGAAAATATAATCCCGTTACAAATGGCGCAGCAACGTGTGGGGCTCGAATAGGATAAAGAAGAGGAGATTAAAGCATCGTGCAGCTCCGTGGGAATTTAAAAGGAAAGAAGAAAGAAGAGAGAAGAAAGAAGAAAACGAGAACTGGTTTAAGTGAGTGAAATTAAAAAAAAATAATAATAATAGTAGTAGTAGTAGATTTATGTTGTTAAGAAATCAGAAAATAGTTAAAAAGATGGCGAGTAGAAAAGAAATAATAGTGGAAGGAGAAGTTACTGATAGTGTAGGAATGAATAAGGAGGATGCAAGATTAAGCATAGATAATGAGTCAATGTTGGAAAGAATAACAATAATGTTAAGTAATTTAGATTCTAAAATAGAACAAAATGCAAAGAATTTAGATTTTAGAATGAGAGATGTAAAATCAGAAATAGGAGATGTTAAATCTGAAATGAGTAATTTAGATTCTAGAATGAAAGATGTAAAATCAGAAATAAGTAATTTAGATTCTAGAATGAAAGATGTAAAATCAGAAATGAGTAATTTAGATTCTAAAATAGAACAAAATGTAAACGATTTAACTAAGAAAATGAATGATTTAGATGTAGGAGTAAGACAGGAACTAGCACAAAATGTGAGTAACTTAGAAATTAATTTATTACAGAAGCTAAAACAGGAATTAAAATCTGAAATTTCACAGGAGATTAGAGAAGGGAGAAAAGAGTGTAGGGATAATATGGAAAGGCTCATGCAGATCATAGAGATTAATAAGGATGAGAATAGAAAGGAAGTCAATGAGTTGAGAGAGATAATTCAGGAAACTAGGTTAGGTCAGGACATTGTGAAACAAGAAATAAGAATGGAATTAAACAAAGAGTTAGAAACATTTAGGATACAACAGGCAGAAATAACACAAAAACAAAGAGAAGAATTAGGAGATAAAGTAGAACAAAGAATCAATGTAATTTGTTCTGAAATGCAATTACAACATGATGAAAGTAAGATACACCAAGAGGAAATAAAGTTACAAATTGATGAGATAAGTAAAGCAAAAGAAGAAGTAATTTTGCAAATTAAAGAGGTAAAAGAACATTTTGAAAAAGAAAAGGATAACTTAGGAAAATTGACACAAGTTGTAATTGCATTACAGGCTAGAAAAGTAAATAACGGGAAAGAAATGTCTAGAATTACAAATATAAACGATTGTGACTTACCAGGTGAATTAAGCAATCATCAGAAGTCTAGTGATGTAGTAAGTGAATGTAGTGATTTTGTGAGTCCAGATAATGATATTAATTATCACAGAAACACACAGAACATGTCCTCACACACACAACTCCACAGTCTAGGTCAAAATGAATGTGTACATTATTCACTAAATGATATTAGTCCACCAAGTTTTGATGAGGAATCAGGTGATAATCCAAAAGTATTTCTTAGGGAATTGGAAGAATATTTCCGTATTAAGAGAATTCCCAATGAATTTCGGATGGTAATAGTAAAACGCTGTTTGAAGAAAAATGCTCTTGAGTGGTTAAGGTTAACTTTGGCTTCACATGAAACATACAGTACTTTCAGAAATCTGTTTATAAATAGATTTTGGGGACCTGAGAGACAAAGAAGAATAAAAGCTGAGTTAGCAACGGGTAGGTTTGAGTTTAAAAAAGGGATTTCTATGACTGAATATTTCTTAAAATTAGCAAACAAAAGTAAGTTGATCAATCCCGAAATTTCTGAGACAGAAATTGTCAACATGCTAATACGTCATTATCCACCACATATCAGAAATCATTTAATTGTGGCTAAGCCTATCGATTTCTCTGATATGATTGAATTATTATCCGAATTTGAAGCACATAACCTCATTAATGATACTACATCCTGTGATGGTAACTATAATAACGTCCATATTGAGCGAAGAAGAAATCGACAGGAATCACAACCTACAAATAATAGGAATAATAGGACGAGTTTAAATTGGGGCGGGGCACCCGTGAGAAATCAAAGATTTGAAGGAAGAGGTTATGATCCTAGACGAACTTATGAATCTGTAATTCCCGGAACAGGAAATGGAGTTCAAAATAATGTGCAAAGGAATTATCATAACAATCAGTCGACGAGAATTGGAAGAAATGATCAAATAAACCATGTAAGATTTTATCGAGGAAATAATCAGCGAATAAGTAATTTTAATAGGGGTAGAGGTACTAGTTTACTTAGTGCAAATCAAAGAGATTTTAGGGGTGTGAGATTTGAAAGAAGTAATCAAAATGAAAGAGTCGAAAATACACAAAGCACAGAGAATGATGTGAGTATAAACGATAGCACCAACCTAACCAACAATGAAAGTAATAATCAGAGGGAGATGGAAAACTAAAAACCAAATCATTTTGTGCTCTGGAAAGTGGTTCGGTGAGGATGACACATAAAAGCCGACCTTTACCCATAGCTATAAGACAGCAAGCATCAGAGGTGATAAATAAAATGTTAGAAAATGGAATTTCAATTTCATTACGTTGGTAATTCCACATTTGGCAAGAGATGTAATTGTGGGTAATGATTTATTATATGAATGGCAAAGTGTATTGAATTTCGAAATGCATGAAATGAAGGTTAAGACAGAAAATGATTTATTAGTAATAAAATTATTGGAAGAAGATGAAAGAAAAGAAGAGAACAGGGATAATATAAATAATGAAAGGTTTTTTGTGGAAGATATACTTTTGCAAGAAAATGGTAATATTGAATACGATAAAAATGAAAATTATGGGAAGAATTTAATTATTGATGGATTGCAAAATAATGTAACTGACCTTGAAAAGCATTGTTGCCAATTATATACAATACAAGATAAGAACGGCGGAAGCCAAGTGGTGGAAGAAATAGAATTCCAGAGAATATTACAAGTAAAGTTAGAAAACACATACAATTTAGACCAAGCGAGAAAAGAACAGTTGAAATTGTGTATATTAAAGAATAGAAAAGCCTTTAGTTCAAAACCTGGACTGTGTAAAAAATACACACACACATTTAAAGTGAATGATACTGATCCCTATACACATAAAAGCCTTGACAGTAATTGAAACAATATTGAATATATACTATGTGTGTGTTAAATAATAATAAAAATAAAACATTGTTAAACATCAATATATTGTTGTATTTTAATTAATGTTAATTTATTGTTGTTAAATGTTCATTTATTATATTTCATCCAATGTATGTATATTATTATATTTTATGTATGTTGTATTGGTGTTGTGTAATATTGGTGTAAACGAAATTGTTAATTGGGGCTGTTCTTCGAAATATATGGAAACAGATTGTTAATTCCTTTATTTGGTTATTTTCCATATATTTCGAAGAGGGGCATTTGTAACAGTATTTTTGTTTAGTAATGTTCGAAGGAATAATAAATATATAAAAATGTATGTGGTTGTGTGATTGGCCGAAGTAGTAGTGGTATGACGTGGTGTGATGACGTGTCAGTGAATCGGCCAATCACAAAATAAAGTGGGAATTACTATGGGGACAAGAAAATCAATAATCTAGAAAAAGTGTTAGAATCTTGTGTCTTGCTTGAGAACGAGGAAAGATGTTACGATGATTGTAATTGTGAAGGAAAATTAATAAGATTCAATAAGTGTTATTCAATATTTATAATAGATAAGAGTGAATCATAGTTTATATTATATAATTAAATAATATATTACCAGATTGGACTCATCTAAATTTTATTTTCACCAAAAATCCGCATCCACACCTGAGAAAAGATCTCACGACTCTCAGTAGATTAAAACTCGACTTGGATCTTACAAGAAGTTGGCTTGCTTCTTATTAGTTGAAGAAGAACGAAAATATAATCCCGTTACAAATGTTACGAAAATGTTCTTTCTTTCTGGTTTCTAAACTATGCTTCGTCTTTCCAATATAAACCTGATCACAATCTCAGCAATTAAATTGATAAATACCAGATTTTTTATTATTAGGAATTTTATCTTTTTTAGAGAAATGCAATAAATTTTTAATACTGTATTTATTTTGAGGAACTAAAGTTATACCCACTTCTTTAAAAAAAATTGAAAATATTTATTAACCCAAGGATGGTAAGTAAATTTTTTAAATTTATAATAATCTTTAATTTTTTAAGAGTAGAAATATCGTTAATACTTTTTGATATCTAAATTTTTCAATTTTCTTTTATATAAAATCTTTATTAAAACAATTAATTAAAGCAGTATTAATAATATGTTAATATTCTTTATCAAATTCTTCTTTATTCAGGGGTATATTTATTAATCTATAAAACAAGCTATTAAAAACAGCAAATTTATATATAAAGAAGTATTTTCATCAACTTCTTAAGATAAATGGAAAATAATTACTAAATATTTTATTTGTACAATAATTATATATAATATTTGTGTTTTATCCAGTGTTTCATTTGTGGTTATAACATTTATTAAAACATCCTGATGAGGGGAGAGATGTACGCTCCCAAAACGTCAATTTTTAGTCGCCTTTTCACCTTAGTTGTTTCCCTAGAAGATATTGAAGAATTTCGTACTTGTTTCTTGGTTATCTTTACCTTTTCTAAAATATTAATATTTACATTTTGGTGCTATAAATGATAGAGTGTGGCAGTCGCCTTGGGCATCCGGCAACTACTTTAGCATAGGTGTTATGCGGGCAGGGCAAGATAGAGTGAGTGTTTTAGTTTTATTTAGGGATAGGTCTTCGATACTTGCGATACTCGATAGTCACGATACTTGCTGGTATCGACATCAAACGATACTTCAGAAAATTTGCTAAGTACTTTTTCGATACATCGGTGCTGATCCTGCAATTTTTATTTTACTTTAAAATGCAAGTTATTATTGCCACAAATACATTTTAAAGAATATATAGCTACTCAGAGAAAATTTTTAACGAATTAGAAGGCAAAAAATCTATGGCATCTCTCCTCGAAAGTATTTAGTCTATTGCTGGCAGTTACAACAGGCACAAGTTCCTGTTGAACCTCAACTTCCTGTTCTTCCCTTCTACATACTCATGAAAATCGATCACTTCACAAACTTTTCTTTATTTTATTTTAAGTATTACCCGCTGCAAAGCCCGAGAAATCGCTAGGAATATGGTACCTGTACAACAAACTTGTTCACAAAAATAATCGTGTGTCAGATTCACTGCCAGTGTTCCCAAGAAGAAATCACTGCATACCTCAACAACGATGTCACCTCCACTTTCTAGTGCACTGGATTACTGGAAAGATAAATTAAACATTTTTTAAACTACAACAATTACTTCCTAAATATTTATGTATTCCTCCTGCAACTGTTTTCTCTGAAAGACTATTTTACACAGAAGGACTCATATGTGACAAGAAAAGAAGAAGAGTGTAAGCAGATTTTCTATTAGTTGCAGTTAGGATGCACGTTGACTGTTTCAAAGACCCAAGTCGGGGAGCCAGATGTACCAGGGTTACTTCGTTGTAGTTTTAGTTGGTTCTTCACTATTGAATAAGAGTCATGAGATCTCTTCTTTTCAAGGGTGGTTACAAGTAAAATAAATAAGATTAGGATAAATCCAATTTCGTAATATATAATTTAATTGTATTATCTGGATTACATTTTATTTGAACTTTCTTTCCTAGTCAATCATTGCAGGTTACCTCCAGCATATCGTTAAATCCTTACTTCCTTAATAAATAGTTTCCGTTAAATACATAAAATTGCTTACTGCTGCACGTCACTCATCACTATCAAAATTACAGAATATCTCTTTTTAAGATTATTTATTTTCCTTTACAATTCAAAACCTTTATATTCACCGCGACACTGTTTTCCATCATCCAGCAAGATTACAGAACATATATCTATGAAGGTTATTTATTTTATTCCCATAGCAACCGTTCATCATTTTTATATTGCCATTGCATGGCCCACTAATAGATCAGAAAACAAAACTCTTTTTCAATTCAAACAAAAACTTCTGTTACAAGAGTGAGAATGTTAGAAGTTTTGAACGAAAAATTATAAAAGTGGACGGTTACAAACACGTATTTTGCTTTTAAATGTGTAATGTAGAGTTTAAAATTAAGTACACTGAAGGTTTTAAATTTCTCATTACGTATGTGCAACTAATTAGTTTCATTGGCATTACACTGTTCTCCCAATATTCTATTTTGTATTGAAACTAGAATTAGAAATGACGATATCGAGTATCAAAGTACTGGGTATTGTAGAAAATACCTTACATCGATGTCGAGTAGAGAGTTTCGAGTTTCGGGATACCTGATATCGTCTCATCCCTATTTTCTTAAACTAAACTAATAATTGACTGTTATTCAACACTCACAAAGAGCGTATTTTCAATATCGATGCATACCTTGGTACCGTATAATTTGGTGCAAAATGGGATAGCTGTAAACGACGACGGTGTCCTAAAAGCCCCACGTTGTGGCGATCAAAAAGGCATGAGGAATGGAAGATGGTTAATTATTCTCACCTTTTCTGTTGATCTTGAAGAATTCATGTAGATGTATGGCTTGGGGCTCTAGAGCAATGAGTCTTCTCTCTCCCTCTCTCTTTCCCTCTCTCTCTCCCTCTGTCTCTCCCTCTCTGTCTCTCTCTCTATCTATCTCTCTGGCCGTAGTATCGGAGAGAAAATAGTTTTTGGAAAAGAATAACAACTTTCCTCTTCTTTAAATGAATATTGGAATTTATTCCACAAAACCATTAATATATTGTGACGTTAATATTTTGATACTTTTTTGAAAAAGACAAAATTGGTAAAAATTGTATACTTGGAAGATGGAATAATATCGATACACGCGACATCTGGTCGCGTAGGTTTGCAAGTCATGCTGGGCTGTTAGGCGGAGGTCGAAAGCCTTGCTGACATGGCTGACGAAGCAGCGAGTCAGTCGCTGCTACGGCAGAGTTTCGGCATTTAAACCCCAAGGTTTTGGTCCAGGCGGGAGTAGTCTCGCACGTGCTACCGGAGTCTGCGTCGCCCGATTCTCTGACGGTTACGTCTATAATCTTCAAGAATGAACATCAAAAAGCAAGTAGCAGGAACCTTAGGCCAGGTAAAAGCCACAGTTGTCCTCGTATAGATAATTTCTTTTGGTTTTGGGTGGATTGTAGAATAAATGCTATTTAACCAGAACTACATGTCGAATGTTAACTTAAGCCAACCCTGCCTGGTAACCCAGACCTTGGTAGGGACATCTCCCTCCTGAGCTACACGCCCCTTTAGTAACGTTAAATGGGAAAGTGTAATTTACCTGCCAGTTGGCGCAACCGTGAACGTTACAATATCTAATCACAATGTTAAACTTTGTAAATTATGTATTTTCATAAAATGATTAAAACGGCATCTTTGCACATCAAGTTTCTGCAAACTTGCAGATGGGCACCACTGATAACACGTCTTTACGCGTCAAGGATCTCATACAGAGTGACGCCAAAACTATTTACATATTCTCCAATCTCTGCACACGAAGTTTCTAGAAAAATCTAAATTACTTTTATCCTATTGATCCACGGCACAACATTACGTCATCATATTATTATAACAACCAATAGGAAAACTGTTACGTAAGTTGTCATTCTGTGAGCTACCCAGTTTTACACTCTATTTTATACAAATGACATTTTCTAGAACAATCCAGAACAAATTCCCAAATATATGAAAAAATATGAAATAGGTTACAACCTTCTCCATTTGTAGAGAAACTCACAGGTTGTCCTTTCCTGAATGGTTGTAAAACTAAACACACAGGTCAAGAGATGCATTCACAGTTCTATAGAATAGGTACTTAGTGAGTTTGTCTCCAAACCACAGTTCGTATTTTATTCTCAACTTCAGCTGACAATTGATTGGATCTTGTGTTTTATATTTCATATCAGTAACTGTACCGGTGATCGATTAGTTGAATTTTCAAATATTCACATAGAACTGTCAGAGAGAAGAATAACGCGGTCGTTAGGATAAGCAATGGATGATGAAAAATGTACAAAAAAAAGAGAAGAAAGGCGTTTGATAGGTGGTTACTCATGACACCGAGTGTGTACAGCGACACAGTGCAAGAGAGAGAGAGCAGGCGCTGTAATTACCAACGGGTTATCGCCAAGCCCATTCTAAACGAGGCAATTATGAAACGTCATTAGGATCAGGTCCCTACCACCACCGTACACTCAGCAACTGGCGGAAACTGGAGCATCTCTACCCAAAAGGAATGGAGTAGCCCTACAAGTTTGTTATGCAGTCCATCACTAGCCAATTCCATTTCCACCGCGATATCTAACTCTGTATACAGTAACAGTGCCACTTTGAAATATATTCTCGATCAATTAGCTACTACGTACAGCTTATAAACAAGATGGAGCTCTCTCATATAAGTAAACACAATGGAGGGATCACCTCTCGCACTGTACCTCCACATCCCCAAGAATTGGGGATAAATTGAGGAAACGCAGAAGTTTAAACATTTTGGTGTAACATACTAATGTCATCCGATATTCGCCGTCGGTGCCACTGCAAACAAACGTTAGCTCAAGCAGTATTACAAAAGCATCAAAATGGCTTCAGAAACGGAAGGTCAACTATGAACTGTCTTCACTATGACTAAATTGATAGGGAAAGTTAAGAATATAATCTGCATACATAAATAGCGTTTATACAATATATGCTAAAGTCTCTGACAGTATAAGCAGAAATAAATTGTGGCAAATATTAGGAGAGGGAAAAGGTTTCTCTAAACAGCTAATTAGACCTACATACGAAGGCGGTTCAGAAAGTAACCGCCGTTTGTGCGTAGCGCGAGAAGTTGAAGGGGTAGCTGCGTCACTTACATGTCACCGTGCGCAGTGCTCAATACCCTCTTATCCTTCCAAAAGAGAGCATCGTACTGTCACGCGTTTCCTGGATATGACATGAATGCCACAATAGGAAATCCCGCAAAGTGTGACGTGGGCGGTGTTATACGATTTCTTTTGGTAAAACATCCCTCAGCAGCCGAAATCCATCGGAATTGTGTGCAGTATATGGTCCTAAAATTATGAGTGAAGGGGTTTTCCGTGTTCCTAAAAATGAAAGAACAAACGTTCACGAAGAAGACATGTGTGATAAGCCTACTCTTGTCAAAGATGACCTGGTGAACAACGTGGATGGAAAAACATGAGGGAAATGTCGGTTCACGGTAACGGAACTTTCTGATCATTTTTCCGAAATTTCTCGGAGTCTTTTGCAGTACATAGTGATCAAGAATCTAGGCTAGTTTTCATTTTGTGCTCGTTGGGTACCAAAACTGCTGACCGACCGCAAAACCAAAAGAATGAGTTCAGCCATAGACTTTCTTTCTCGGTAAGACACTGAAGGAGAAGCATTCTAGTAGAATTGTTACTGACGATGAGACTTGGGTGGTTTACGTGAATGTGGAGACAAAACGGGAGTCAACGCAATGGGGACATACCGCCAATAACGAAGAGTGAGTGAGTGAGTGTGTGGTGTTTTAGGGCCCGTCGACAACAAGGTCATTTGGGCCCGAAGTCAACATTAAAACCTAAAAGCTACACTAATCAAGCTAAAAAGGTAAAATAAAATAAAAACACACAGCTATTAAAAGTACATAAGAACTCATCCCAGTCCTAATAATTTAAAAGCTCTAAAATTAATAAATATAAAATACAAGTCAGACTTGTTTATTAAAACCGATTTTAAAAACAAACCGCAGCGCCTTATCCACGGCCACTGGGTCGTCACCTAAAACACCGTGCAAGTTAGTCCCCAAGCCCAAAGACTGGCGAACGCGGGCGTACTGCGGGCAATCCAGCAATACATGCCGCACAGTAAGGCGTACTGCACATGGAGCGCACACAGGGGCCGGTTCCCCTCTTAACAAATGGCCATGAGTCGCTCGTGTGTGCCCAATTCTCAGCCGGGTGAGTATCACCTCGGCTCGCCGGTTATCCCTGCAGGAAGTTAGCCAGGTTTGTACGCTCTCCTTTATTGCCCGGAGTTGTGTGCCTTCCAAAGCTGTCCAGGATTGCTGCCAAGCAGATAGGAGCTGGCGACGGAAAAAACGTTGCACATCCTGGTATGGCACCGTAGTTTTTAAACTCCGGGGCAAACGGCAAGCGGACTTAGCAGCCGCGTCCGCCTCCTCGTTCCCGGAAATGCCCACATGGCCTGGGATCCAAGTAAAAACAAAATGGTATCCACGACTGAGCATTTGCGAGATCTGGGCCTGTATTTTTAAAACAAGGGTGTGAGAGGCAGTGTGCTGTTGCAAGGCCTGAAGAGCACTTAGAGAGTCAGTGCAAACAATAAAAGAGCCAGGAGCTAACTTGCAAATAAAAAGGAGCAAATAGAAGATGGCATACAGCTCTGCTGAGAAGACCGAGGTGGAGTCCAGAAGTCGAAATTTATGAGCCTCACCGTTAATGAAGAACGCGCAACTCGTAGTGCTACCTAACTGAGAACCGTCCGTAAAGACCGGAACATAGTTAGGGTAACGGCTCAGTAGTTCGGCAAAAAGTTGTTGGAATACCGAATGTGGAGTAGCGAGTCTAGAGGTGCTGGAAAGAGCGAGATCGAACCGCGCACGATCGAGCTGCCAAGCAGGATAAGGGTTGATGGACGACCTCTCCACGCGTGGCATTCGGAGGCCATGCGAATGTAGGAGATCCCGAAACCTTATTCCCATGGGACGTGTCCGAGAACCAGGGCGCATATAACGGTGGACTAAATCTGGACAGAGAACTGGTTTGAAACAAGGATGATTGGGATAACTTGCCAATTTCGAGACGTATGAGCAGAGTAACAGCGAGCAACGAATATGGAGTGGAGGTTCGCCTGAGTCTGTATACAGGCAGTCGACTCGACTGGTGCGGAAAGCTCCTGTGGCAAGACGGATACCAGTATGATGCACGGTGTCTAAAAGGCGAAGTTCAGAGGCGGAAGAGCAGTGACAAGAATTATAAGGAGCGTATTTCAAAGATTTTAAAATGTATGATAAATGCTTGAATTTGTTCGGAGAATATGTAGAAAAATAAAAGAAATGTTTCAGTTTTCAGATATAACAATACAATGTTTTTATCTTAACTGATTTAATTTTTATTTCCAAACGGAGTTTACTTTCTGGATCGCTCTCGTACATTTAGAGATGAATATCAGAACTGATTTAAATATAAAAATAGCAGAATAAAGCCTTTATATGCTCTACTTTGCATTCCACGATATCATAATAAAATAGCATGAACCTAACTGCCCAAGGCCAACCGCCTCGATACCCACGACTCCCACCTATGACCATAAAGGGCGTCATGAGGGAGTGCAGTACTGGCGGATGGGGCGTGATTAGCGAGCCCAGTCACTTCCGGCTGGTAAATGTGGTCTTTGCAACCGGGAAACGGAACTGTGAGCAGAGAATGAGGGACAGTTGGGAGCGGACGATGGGCCTGGTATGTGAGTGTGAAAGAAGTTGATCTGAAATGATGAAATTCATAAAAGTAAATTCAAAGACAAAGCAGTGTGTGCAAAGATCCAGCGTTTCAAATACTGATGAATCCATGAAGGAAAAGGAATGTTAATGTAAAATGCTGTAGAGAGATCGCACGATAGTTAAACCTGGAAAACATAAGTATATAACAATTATTCAATGACACAAAATATGTATTTGAAATAAATTGTGCACTTAAATCACCCTTACGTTCTTGTGTATTAGGCTGTTATAATTTACCAGTTGCACACAGTTATACAAAATTCTCCTAGAATGAAGAGGACATTTTAGACCATTCTGTGGAAAGTAACTTTCAAATTTTAAGTAATCCTAACTTTATAAAGAAACTTTTTATAGTCAAAATTGTTCATAAATTGCATTTCTTGTGGGACTGCTATTGGTATAGCATACAGCAACGTTGATTAATAAATATTGAAGCAATCAATTAAATTCTAGTTCCCTCTTAACCCGAAAGTTCTAAAGCATCTGTTATGATTCCTATTTGAGTTGGTAATGGAAACGATTAGGATCTTATAAGAGGTAATGCATATACATGGTGTCCACAAAGTAAGTGCAGAATTTACTTATGATAAGGGGGAACATCCATAGGACTAACGTAATACAATTGAGTTAAGGAAATATATTCTTGTGTCACAATATAATGATCCATTGAGTCTGCAATACAGTTGTTTATATAATCTACCCCACTTTTGTTATTTTTTTACATTCTGATTTAGCTTTCATACTGTCTTTGGCATATTACTTAACGTTTTATGCATATTTATCTATCTAAAGTTGTAAATATTTAATTTTTATATTTATTTTTTATCTTAATGAGAATAAAAGCAACATTCTATTTGTTTTTGTATGGACCTTTAAAGCTCCGGTCCACCTTATTATAGGTTATGCAGTCCTTAACATTAACACTTTCCGTTAAAGAGTGGTAATTGAAGTAGGGAAGACTTCCTCTTACATTTATTTGTCTTCACATTTGATTTAGTTCATTCTCAACCACGCCAGTGACCGATATTTCCAACAATTAAAATGTGTTTCCTATAGTTCACTTAATACTCAATATGCATTTCCTCTGTACTCAACCATTAAAATCATTATCGCTCCAAGGTACTTGATATTAAAATACTTGTATGGATGTTCCCCACAACCACATCAAAAGGATTTCGTTCATTGTGTGGGCAGTACATTAATATATAAAGCAAAATCGACATATGCATCAGCCGATATGTCAACAAGAGCTATTATAAATTTAATACTCATCCCGGTCATTATTATTGGTATTGATATTGATAAAGGTCTTCTCTTAACCAAACCTTTTGTTCTTGGATGAATCAATGAAATATAGTGGAAGGCTGCAAACTTGAAGCAGGAACATAGAACAATTAGAAATTTATTTTTGGAGATCTTGACTGCTGGTATATTTACTGTAATCAATAAAACATTTGCTCTAACTACACTATTTTGATCCCAACTTACAAAATTTGTTATGCCATGTCACTGTTTGGAATTCTGTTGAATCAATTGTAGAAGGTAAGTTGAATTGGTAGGCTATGCTTAAAAATCCTCATGTAACATTCTTGACATATGTATAACATATATTTAAAGTTAATTCTATTCTTGTAAATACCTACGGATACTCACTTGCGTATACAAGGGTTGGATACAAAGAAGTGATAACAGTGTAAAGTAAAGCCGATGGTTCGACGAGCTGCCATCTATGACAAATCAGTTTGTGCAGCGAGAGGGGACAGTACCCTTGTCACTCTACTGCGGTGTGTCGAACTTGATTGCAATAGTTCAACCGCCCTGACATGTTTACAGAGTTAATGCAACATTCTTGGCTCAGAATTGAAGTGGCATGAGGTTGGAGTACGCAAGAATGTTTTCAGGGACTGCGTGAAGCTTTTGGTGATGCAGCGTTGCCATAGAGTACAGTCGCACGATCGGTTAAAGCGTTCAGAGGAGTCAGAAAAGCTATTCCGTCGTGGTGTGAGTTGTGGCCGTCAAATCAAAGCTCACAACCTAAATACACTGTGTGAAGAAGAATCGGCGAATTGTCAGGAGAATGAAATGCTTGACTCTTATCGTAGTGGGATTAATGTATTACTCTCAAAGCAAGTACATATTTGCACTCACACTTCTACTACACTTTGGACATGTCACCTACAAAGAAGTCTGGCTAATTTAAACACTAAAAACCGAGTTACAATTCACTCTAACTCGTTGCTACGAACATGCTGCTTCACTACGATTCTCAACTGTCTTTCTTTCTAAAAGCAGGTCCACCAACTCCCTCGCATACAATGCGACCAACTGTCACGGAACAGAAGCTGAGAAGGATAATCCGTGTACATAACAACCCCACGTGGAGAACAATACAATTCAACTTCTTACTTCCTTATTGGATGTTGATAGCCGATGGTCTGTGAGTTCTCAGCAGAAGTCGGAGTATTACACAAAACTGTATTCTACACTGAGCGACATTCAGGATCACCACAAAATTGCAGTACGTTGGGTCCCCTATTTACTTTCTGAGGTGCAGCCATGGCACCGTTTTGCAGTCGCACATGATTTATTGGGCCGGTACCAAAGGGAAGGTAACGACTTTCTTCGACAAATCGTCACTGTGGACGAAACCTGGGCCCACTCGTATGAACCACAATTGAAAGAGCAATCCTTTGAATGGAGGCATTCCTGACCTCCTCATCCAAAGAAAGTGCCTGCTACTACAGAAGGTGATGTGGAAGTAATATTCATGTGTCTTTTGACAACGATGGGGTAATACTGCATCACGTAGTACCACCAAGGGTGAGTACTACTGCACATTGCTGCAACGCCACCTCCGTCCAGCGCTCAGGCGAAAGCGATCCCATTTCCTGGAACGACACCCTATAATCCTTAATGACAATGCAAGATGCCACCCTGCTGTTGCTGTCCAGGGTCTCTTGCAACGCTGGCAATGGTAGACTCTAGAGTATATGATCGTGCCATGTGACGCCGAGGCTCCCGCCGACACTTCTACTCTGAAAGAGACCGCCAGATGAGAGATGATGTGAAATGGAGGGACAGGAAAATCGGGGGATTTAATTAACCTACCCAGCATTCGCTTGGCGACCCGGGAAAACCGGTTGGGAAATGAAAATCGCAACTTCAGTGCGCGCCATGTCGCTCGGTTCAGAATGAAGCAGACCTCTGAGTAAATTTCCAGAAAATTCATTATACATTTCATCATTTATGAAAATACAAGTGGCGTCCAGAAAGTAAGTTCTGTTTCAATTTATCTCCGCTGTAGCACTGCGATTGCAGATCCGCACATGCGCGGTAGACGCTCTGTATCAAGGAGAAGAAACGTGCGCCACTGTGAAATCGCTGTCAG
The DNA here is from genome assembly GCA_030765055.1 of Mantis religiosa. Classification (NCBI taxonomy): domain Eukaryota; kingdom Metazoa; phylum Arthropoda; class Insecta; order Mantodea; family Mantidae; genus Mantis; species Mantis religiosa. The sequence goes on along the minus strand of CM060956.1, from coordinate 44,276,932 downwards.
CCACGTACGCTTTGTTGTGCTTGTTTACAATGTCGGTGTTGATTGAAAATCCCACCGCTTGTGAAATCAGATCTGTGATCCGTTTTCTGAATGCTAGGAAAGTGAAACCAATTCAAATTTATCGGCAAATTTGCGATGTCAATAGGTGTTGTATTTATTCACGACAACGCATGACCACACTCTGCAATTGCGACGAAAACATCCTATAGGGATTTGGCTGGGACGTGTTTGACCACCTTCCGTACAGCCCTGACCTCGCTCCTAGCGAATTTCATCTGTTTTTGCATCTCAGATCTTTCCTTGGAGGTCAACACTTCAACAATGACGAAGAGCTGAAAGAAAATGTTTCCAACTGGTTGAAGATTGATACCGAAATTACGGTTTTCCAGAATTAAAGAATAATGATAGACGTAAAAGGAATGTGGGTTCTTTGTGACGACCCAGGGCAAGGTCAGTGAGTTGGGGAAAGTATAATAACAATTCCATGAATGAAAGGAACAGTGTCCTTAGAAGGTTTCTAAAGGAATTGTCACTTGACATACATGAATAGGGTATTCTTTGGATCGTTTACAATAGCGACCAAAACAGCCACAAAAGGACTTTGTTTGGTTTGGAAAAGGAGTTTGGAGAGTGAAAGTCATATAAATACACACGCCCAGCTGTGGTAAAGAGGGAGAGTCAGACGTGAAGCCTAGGAGAGCGGTCAACTTGTTCGGTCTTGAATATTTGTCAGGTCATCAAAAATTATCGAGAAATATAGTTAGCATTCAGTCACTATAAACCGTGATCGGTAACCCTCGGTCGGCAGCTTCCATTTCGAGGTTTGAAATAAGAAGCAGTGAATAAATAATTTGGAAACGGGCATTCCAGTGTTGTAAACTTTCCTTCTCACACACATCCACGCATACCCTGAGAGAAACCTCATTGCTCGCCGACTTCTGTGATCGCCACCATCATCATTTTTGCATCAAATTGGCGTTCCAACGTGGAACTTGTGTACACCCATAAACTTTTTAGTTACAAACTGGCGCGCCAACGCGGGACCCGATAGGAGAAGGACGTTCGACAACAGGAGGAGGCTCAATCCGAGAAGGAGGTTCAACCGAGAACGAGTTTCAACCCGACAACGAGGTTCAACAGGAGAAGGTGGTTCGACAGGAGGACGGTCGACCCATCAATAAATTCGTAAACAGTTCGACTGGAAAAAGAAAGGAGGCCGGCATCGTCATCAGTGACATCATCAGGAGCCAGTAAAAAAAAAAAAAAAAAAAAAAAAAAAAAAATCAAAGGTACAGAGTGTTAAATTGTATACTAGACTATTGTGAATGTATTTAAGGAGTGGAAAAATGCTGAGTCAAAATTCTGTAGAAAGCATGGAAGTCCAGGAGGTTGATGCTAGTAGCAGTAGGCAGGAAGTCGAAGTACCAGAGCGTAGTAGAACTGTCCTAGATAATGTAGAAAGGGAAATAAATATGTTAGAGGAAATTAGAAAAGTGTTCGCAAGGTTTGACAGTTTAAGTAAAAAGATAGATGATAAGGCTGAAAGTTTAAGGAAAGAGATGAATGATAACAATCAAAATTTAAGTAAAAAGATAGATGATAAGGCTGAAAGTTTAAGGAAAGAGATGAATGATAACAATCAAAATTTAAGTAAAAAGATTGATGATAACGATCAAAGTTTAAGGAAAGAGATGAATGATAACAATCAAAGTTTAAGAAGAGAGATGAAGGATAACAATCAAAGTTTAAAAAAGATAGAAGAAAAGTTAGAAAATAGTTTTCAGAAGTTAGAAGCAGGACAAATAGAACTAGGAAAGAAGTTAGATAATCAACAACAGTCGTTAGAAAATTTCGGGAAAGTTAGTCAGGAAGTAGAGAACGTAAGGGAAGAAGCTGATCAGGTAACAGACAATGTAGGAAAAGATGTTAGTGAGGAGACGGAGAATGCTGAAAATGAAGTTATAAATCTAACTAATGAAAGGTTAGATAGTGAAAACAGAAAACTTGGGGAGGAAATAGTACAGAAATTAGACGAAGAAATAGGAATGGCTAGAGAAAAGTTAGGAGAAACTAGGGGTAGACTAGAAGTATCAGAGTGGGAAAATAGAAAACAGACGAGGTTTTTGGGGGAAAACAAAAATCAAATGAATGAGGTAGCAATAGAGATCACGGTGACAAATGAAACATTGAAAAACATGCAAAATCCAAGGATAAACGAAACAGAAATATTAAAATATTTCGGGCAAGGGGCACAGTTCCATCAGAATATGTGTAGAAATGATAGGAAAAGAGATCGATGTCCGATATCTAAGCTAAATGTGGAAAAATCATGGGGATGTATAATAAATAAGTCCTTTATACATGGAAAAGTCCGCAAAATTCTTTTGTATTTTCGAAGTACGTTGTGGTAGGATGAATTTTCTTGTAAATGGTAGGAACTTAGGCTAAAGTGTTTAAAATTGCCATAACAAATAGTAAAAGGAGAAGAAACAAACTTGTAAAATTGTATAGGTTAAGTATAAATAGTGTAGTGTAAAATGTATAGGTTAAGTGTAAACAGTGTTGTGACAGTGCAGTGAAACTTAAAACTAAACAAGTGAAAAAAAAATATATAGTAATGAAAATCAGAACACTTAGACTTTTGAAAATAATATTTATATAGAATCATAAAGAAGTATTCGGAAATGTATAAAAAAAATTAACCAGTTAATTAAAATAAAACCGAACAATGAAAGACTTTTGGAAAGAATATTTATATAGAATCCAGAAGAACAATTCGGAAATGTTGTAAAAAGTATATAGATAGATAATATTATTAATGTACAATTGGTTTAAACATAAGAGTGTATATTTAGGAATTGTTTCAAGTGTAACAACAATATGAATTAATTTTAAGTAGATCAGATGGAGAAAGAGAGAGATGAGGTAGATTGAAATATTTTCCGAGTAATATTTGAAAGTTGAAAATTACAGAACAGAATGTTGGTAAATTTTAAATGAAATGTTGTTATGTAACCAGGTGACTAATTTTTAGGAAATGTCATGTAAAAATTAATGTTGTGAGAAGAAATTGTAAAATGAATTGGAAGTTGCTGACAAAGGTCTAATATTTTGCGTTATATTCGGGCAAGACATATATATTATTTCATTATGGGATAATAAAATAATATCTATGGGGGCATTTGATACCGAAATTACGGTTTTCCAGAATTAAAGAATAATGATAGACGTAAAAGGAATGTGGGTTCTTTGTGACGACCCAGGGCAAGGTCAGTGAGTTGGGGAAAGTATAATAACAATGCCATGAATGAAAGGAACAGTGTCCTTAGAAGGTTTCTAAAGGAATTGTCACTTGACATACATGAATAGGGTATTCTTTGGATCGTTTACAATAGCGACCAAAACAGCCACAAAAGGACTTTGTTTGGTTTGGAAAAGGAGTTTGGAGAGTGAAAGTCATATAAATACACACGCCCAGCTGTGGTAAAGAGGGAGAGTCAGACGTGAAGCCTAGGAGAGCGGTCAACTTGTTCGGTCTTGAATATTTGTCAGGTCATCAAAAATTATCGAGAAATATAGTTAGCATTCAGTCACTATAAACCGTGATTGGTAACCCTCGGTCGGCAGCTTCCATTTCGAGGTTTGAAATAAGAAGCAGTGAATAAATAATTTGGAAACGGGCATTCCAGTGTTGTAAACTTTCCTTCTCACACACATCCACGCATACCCTGAGAGAAACCTCATTGCTCGCCGACTTCTGTGATCGCCACCATCATCATTTTTGCATCAAATTGGCGTTCCAACGTGGAACTTGTGTACACCCATAAACTTTTTAGTTACAAGATACAGGCGGCAAACTTCTATGAAGAAGTATACAAAAACTTGTGCCTCGCTATGACAAATGCCTGCAAAATTTCGGCAGTTATGTGGAAAAGTAGTTTAAGAGTTGTAGAATTTTTTGCAATAAATAATTTGTCTGTATCTGTACACAATTTAATTTTATTACCAAACGGAACTTACTTTCTGGACGTACCTCGTAGTATTTATTTCAAAATCATCAGTCTTTTTTTTTTAAATTTTCAGAAAATGTTACATGTTGGGTCGGTACCAAGTTCGGTGTTTGACTAACATTTTATATTTGAGTTATGCTGTTCATACTGTCGCGAACCTATTACTGCGATAGTGCGGCCGACGTGCACAAAGAAACAGCGCATCGCGGTGATAAAAGCTTGCCGAAACAGATAAAGAGAAAGATAGATAACTGGAAGGTTCGTCTTTTGTATGGTACCATCTTGATTATGACAGAACATTCCACAAACGTCTGGAACGATGTGCAGTAGTCAGTCGTAAATGGACTGGTGCAGCTGTGATTTGAAAGCGAACTCTTTATTTGTGATCAACGAACTTGTAGATTGTATTTGTGCATGCTACGTAATTCTGCTACTGTAAGGGCTGACGAAAGTGTGTTTCTACGGAAATAAAGAGCATTTTGAATTCCTGCAACTTGGACTTTTAATTCTACGGACCCACAAAGTCACAATATGTAAACATACAGACGGGCGCACACACATTAAAAAAAACTTAATATCGAATTTTTGGGTGGTCTGCAATACTTTCCCTAATTACTTAGTGCAGAAAGTAAAATCACTGCGGTAGGGAAATGTTTACGTCAGTAATTCTCTTGAGTACTGCAATATGTAGGTATCTAGTTATGACGTAAGCACATTTTCCACCTATGATTATGTCATGTTGGTGCCCAAACAGGCTGTCCGATGCTCTTCGTTGTACATGCATGAGATGATTTTGCGATTTAGCGGTTTTCCATCTGGCCTATTATAAAATACATCGCAGCTCTCACAGAAAATAGTAATAGGGTCACCGGCTCTCTCGTCTGATCGAAGTGCACATTTAATTGGTCGCATACATAGAACTAATTAGTTAAATAAACAAACACCATAAACATGGCTTGTGTAACGTACACTTTGAGTTTATCAAAGCGCTTAGCCCATTCGATTTTATAACATGCTGTGAAGTTTCGTTTATATGATACTATGTAGTTAAAACGGTATGTAAATATGTACGGGGCTATTATACATGACTGTAAAACAAAAGAGTAGGAAATAAATAAGATTAATTTCACCTTATTACCTCTCTGTGGCGGGAAACGTAAGTTTTGTATTTCACCCGAAATTTGTAGGTTAGGATTACTCTATGGTTCCATTTGAAGTGTACTGATTCTGAAAATTCATTCTAAGACAAAGATTAGTTTCTGTGTGTGTGTGTGTGTGTGTGTGTGTGTGTGTGTGTGTTTGTGTATGTTACTGTGTGTTTGTGTGTGTTTGTGTGAGTTTCTGTGTGTTTCTGTGTGTTTGTGTGTGTTACTGTGTGTTCGTGTGTGTTTGTCTGTGTGTTTCTGTGAGTGTTTGTCTGTGTGTTACTGTGTGTTTCTGTGTGTTTGTGTGTTTGGGTGTGTTTGTCTGTGTGTTTCTGTGTGTGTTTGTGTGTGTGTTTCTGTGCATGTGTATGTGTGTTTTTGTGTGCTCCTGTGTGTGTATGTGTGTGTGGGTGGGTGAGGGAGAAAGAGAGAGAGAGGCAAGGGAGGAAAATTATATACATATCATTAACGAATGATCACAATTTTTTTGACAACGTATTTTTACTCATCCTCATAACTTTGATGGTTCTCAAAATAGTCTCCCCTGAATGCGATGCAGTTTTCCCAGCATTTCCGCCAGTCTTCAAAGACATGCTAGAAACCATTTTTTGGGAGATCCTTCAAAATAGCCTCCACAGCCTTCACCACTGCTTCTGGTGATAGATAATGCCTCCACGAAGGCGTTTCTTCAAGTTAGGGAATAGAAAAAAAAGTCATATGGGGCTAAATCAGGACTATAGGAGGGGTGAGCGATGCACTTCACGTTGGTTTTTGCAAGATATTCAGCCACAACATTGGCAATATGCGGCCGCGCATTGTCGTGGTGCACCATCCAGTCTGTTTCACGGAAATGTGGTCTTTTGCGCCTGATATGGACTTGCAATGTTTTCAGGACATCCCTGTAGTATTGTCCAGTTACTGATGTGTGTGCAGGTACAACATGCTGATAAACTATTCCATAAATATCAAAGAATGAGATGATCATAACTTTCCCAGCAGAATCAATCACTTTTGCTTTTTGGGGGTTTGGTGATGAAGGAGATTTCCACACTGAGCTTTGCTGTTTGCTCTCAGGATCAAAATGATGTAGCCAAGTTTCATCAACAGTGATTACGATTGTAAGAAACTCCGGATCTTCCTCTAACATCAACTTTAACTGCGTATTACCTCCATTGCAGTGGTAGGCGATACTGAACATGTCTGAACTTGCCTGGTTCTCACAGGCGGGAACCAGGAGTACCAACAATGAAACTACTACGGCATGTTTGTTTCATATTAAGTAACAGAATATAATAAGATTGAATTTTAGTGTGCAAAATTATGACCGTACAAAATTATGATGCTTCTTTATTGAAAAGCCCATATATCATGTAGGATTACACACAGTACTTAGAGAAATTTCTTAGCTCTTCTATGCATCCAAAGTTCTCTCACTCTTGGACTATGAGCTTTTGTTTGTATCGTCTGCATAAGTTGTTCCAGTCTCTTTCTTCAGTTTGTCCTCTTGGTCAACTTGCCAGTTATGCACCTTCGTTCTAAAGACGTAACTGTCTAGCATATCGTCTTAGTGATTCCTGCCAAGTTTAAATCAGTTTTTACTTCACCAATTCATTTCATAGTAACTAGTTGTGCTTTAGCTCTATTTTCGTAAAATTCCATAATTTGTTTTGTGATCCTATTTGAAGTTAATCGGTAATATGCGCATAAAAGTTTCACATTTGTTTCTCAAATCACTATGGATGTCTGAAGGTTTCCTTTTGATTTAGTTTTTACTTGCAAGTCCGTATTCTTCACAAATAACTTTTGGACCTGAAATTTTTCTAATACTTTTACGTTCATCTTTTTCTATATTTTCGATATATGCTTTTCTGTTCAGAGTTAAAATTTCTGCTCCATGGAGTTACTGTGGTTTAACTACAGTGCTATAGTGTCTTAATTTTGCATATTTAGACATTCATTTTTTTCATAGATGTTTTGAATAAGCCGACAAGCTCTTTTAATTTTTCGGCACCTGCTTTTGTATTATTATTATTATTATTATTATTATTATTATTATTATTATTATTATTATTATTATTATTATTATTATTATTATTATTATTATTATTATTATTATTATTATTATTATTATTATTATTATTATTATTATTATTATTATTATTATTATTATTATTATTATTATTATTATTATTATTATTATTATTATTATTATTATTATTATTATTATTATTATTATTATTATTATTATTATTATTATTATTATTATTATTATTATTATTATTATTATTATTATTATTATTATTATTATTATTATTATTATTATTATTATTATTATTATTATTATTATTATTATTATTATTATTATTATTATTATTATTATTATTATTATTATTATTATTATTATTATTATTATTATTATTATTATTATTATTATTATTATTATTATTATTATTATTATTATTATTATTATTATTATTATTATTATTATTATTATTATTATTATTATTATTATTATTATTATTATTATTATTATTATTATTATTATTATTATTATTATTATTATTATTATTATTATTATTATTATTATTATTATTATTATTATTATTATTATTATTATTATTATTATTATTATTATTATTATTATTATTATTATTATTATTATTATTATTATTATTATTATTATTATTATTATTATTATTATTATTATTATTATTATTATTATTATTATTATTATTATTATTATTATTATTATTATTATTATTATTATTATTATTATTATTATTATTATTATTATTATTATTATTATTATTATTATTATTATTATTATTATTATTATTATTATTATTATTATTATTATTATTATTATTATTATTATTGTTGTTGTTGTTGTGTTTGTTGTTGTTACGTAAAGGCCGAATTTTGGGTTGGGACACTTTTAAAATCTTATCTTGGAAGATGTGTAACTTAAAATGTTGTATTCCATGTGAAATGAACATTTAATTAATAATGGGCAGTTTTGTTTATATAGCTATATAGCTACATAGCTAAAAAGCAACCGCTTACTTGCGAATCGTTCTTAACAAAATGAGAGAGGTCTGTAATTTGCAAATCCATGGTAACTGTACTGCCACTCAGATGTTCTGAAGTTAGGAATGTGTCTGGTACCATAGTCTTAGCTTTTAACTTAATTGAGTCATGAGTATATAGGTTGGTTTTAGTCATTTGTTCCCATCCTGTATAGTGCTATTTTTATTTTTAATGTTCACACATACTTATATTTCTTTTTAAGTGGCCTCAATAAGTGTATTTCTGGAGAAGTATGTACAGTTATCTTATCGAGAAGCAGAGCAGGTCTTCCCGATGAAGCACATAGTCGCCTCTTATACCTCTGGAAACTTTCAGGGGAAAGGGACAAAGAGGGGCATTCAGATCAGGGTGCTAGTTTTGGACATTGGCAAGACCCTGACATACCCAGATATTACGTTTCGCTATAGGTTTACCTCTCAGCAAAGAGAGACTTCTCTCATGCTTGTTACACATTGAATTCATGGCAGAAGGTACTAAAATACAAACTCCACCTCTTTAAGTCCCTCTGTCCACTCGCCTGATTTTGAGACGCTGAAAAATGATAAGGATATAAAGCGACAGGAAATTTGGGACAGGAATACTCGGAATACTATATTATCGCTTTAATATTCGCCAAACACCACAAAATTTCCAAATTTAGAGTGCTTGGTTCAACAGAATGGTATCTGGGACCTTGCAGTACGATCCTTACACGTTTGGTGAGACCTTTGCATCAAAATTTTGGGTGGAATGCATTTCTTCTACAACCTACTGTGGTAAATGATGTACTCAAAAATCTGAAAGGCCTTAAGGAACTCAGACCGCAAGGAAAATAGATACAATTATCTGAGGAGGTAAATTACCTTGACATAATTCTGGATCAGTGATTAATCTGAAGGGAAACCTAAGCAGGCAAGCATTAATAGAACGTGCAGGTCCTTAAGGGTCTGTGGAATTACTCTGAACAAAATTTGGGACTAAACTATTAGCAAAAGCTTACAGTCCATTATGCTGCCAGAATTCGGTAACCTAGGTTTACCGGATGAAGTTACCGAACCTAGGGTTACAGCATGAAGGAACCTTTAAAAATGACAAATGCTAGTCTGCATAACTATAGCCAGAACAATTAGTATACTACTGTCATCGTTGACATTTTGTTGTATCTTCCCCCTTTATTCCTATGTGTGGAAGGGAAACCTAAAGCTGATTTATATAGACTTGACTATAAAGACATTGTAAAATACAGTTCACATGCTATGGACACTTGATTAGATCGAGGGATAACTGTCTAGAACTTATATTGCGTTGATAACAAAAAGAGACGAAAAGGAATTCACTATTTAATTTCCAGAAACAAGTGGAACGAGGAATAAAACGGAGTATCTGAAAGGGGCCAAAATGGTTTACGCGGTTCCAAAACTGTTGAAGGAACTGAAGCAGGCAGTTAGGACTTGGCTGTAGCTAAAATATGCTGCTGTTTCATACCACATTCAATGAAGCATGATAAAGCGTAAGAAAGGACAATGAAAATATAATACATATATTTTCCGATAGTCAAGTAGCCATAGGGGCTCTTTGAGGTCAGGATAAGCATTCCGAACATCCAGGAAATGTATAAGAAAACCATGGTAATGAAAGAATATATAATTTGAGGAAGAAGGGAGCAGAGAATCCTCTCGTCCGGGGTGTAATTCGGCAAATAGGCCAGCAAAAAAAATGTAATATGTCCTCGTCATTAGATCAGAAGTACTCAAATCTTTCATCAAAGAGATATCAATAAAAACTACACAATCGCCAAAACGGCAGTTCATCTAATAACTCCGTAGGGGAGGGGATCCGTCCCCTTCAGCTGCCGTGGTGCGGGCGCTGCGGACACCTAGCACTCGTGGTACCTCTGAATTTACTAGCGGAACCTCGGGCCGAACATTCGAGCCCCTCCCTGAACGGGAGTTGTTCGGATTGGGTTGGACTCCAGGGGGCAGTGGTTCCCGATACCCGTAGGAGATCGGGTACGTCTCCGGACGGGGTTGAGGGAAGCCATATATTCCCGCGTACTAACCAGCATAGCTAGTAGAAGGTGTGCTAGATCACCAGGCGGCCCCACCGAGGTCTAATCTGTAGCCTTCCCCTTTGGGGTTGGCGCGCGTAAGTGGCGTATCCACTTCCATCCCATCTTGAGTCCACAGGACCAGATTGGGGTGGGGGCTTTTGTTAGTCTCCAGGTCTTGCCCTATGGAAAACCCCACGGAGGCGCTGGGCGTCCTTTTGGGACAGCTGCCTGTTCATTAGAGGGGAGGTCAGTCTTCACTTTGTGTGGATTGCCCTGGTAGATGCAATTTGGTAGAATATGAATATATATATATATATATATATATATATATATATATATATATAGAATAGCTATAGAATCAGCATGGTAGTGGATCAAATATTCAAAAGATGCAGGAGATGCCCGCCTCGGTAGCGTAGATGGTAGCGTGTCTGCCTCACGTTCAAGAGGCACGAAATCGAATCTCGGTCAGGGCGAGTTACCTGGATAAGGTTTTTTCCGGGGTTTTCCCTTATCCTGAAAGACGAATGTCGGGTAACTCTAAGCTCCGTGGACCTCGGACTTATTTGGGCATCATTTCACCCATTTCATTCAGCGTCCGATATGACTTAACGTTGGAGGACGTAAATTTAAAAAGAGAGAGAGATGCAGGAGATAGAACTCTCTTTTTTATTGTGCTACTCTCAAGATCTGCCAGTTCATATGGTTAAACACTTTTAATCACGAAATCACGCAATTTCAAAGATTTTAAGGAGGGGCTATTAAGATTCCTGTAGAATTTCTAACAATCCTGTTAGGGAATTAAATTAAACACAATAAATTATAAGTGGTCGCAATTCTTAGGGTATTTTATTGCCCTCGTTGTTGTAATTAAAGAAAGCAAAAACTACATATTAGACAATATAAAAACGTAAGGTCATTTAAAACCAATATCACATGAAGGGGTATAGTACCGACATAATGAACTGTATACACTTTGCAGATGAAGGAATATGATCACCGAGTTTACAGTATGGAAGTTTAACAACCAGAAAAAAATAATATTAAGGAGCAGAGCTTTTTCCTCATTCTCACTTTTGAAAACACTGTGCGAGTGATGGGATAGAATCTTACAAGGAAACTTTAAAGCAAAATTTCTATGTGCCGAAACTTCAAACGTATACTTATATGTTTTGAAGTTTTACACTTTACTTAGTAACTTCAAAAGTTACAACAAAATTATATAAAAATTAACCGAGTCGACATGATAAATTCAATGCCACGGTCGGGATTTGAACCTCGGATCTACTGGTTTCTGTCCAGTCACTCTTACCCATTGAGCTACCATGGCCAGCTTGCCGTCACGACATTAAAGTCTCCATTTGACTCGTATATTTCCCCGGTAAACCACTAGGGGCTCTCGCATTCGAGATACACCATTTGTGGCGACTAACTGTTGTAAGTACTTGAGTACTTCATCATTTAACATGATTCATTGATTCACGTGGCATTGAATTTTTCATGTCGACTCAATACCTTAGGCTGTATACGGCTAATTGTAAAGAAATGATTAATTTCCATCAATTAACTTAATAAGAGTTAAATGATGAAGCCTGGGACTCCAGTAGTTCCGATAGTAAGTCGCCACAAACGGTGTATCTCGGATGTGGTTTACCGCGAAAATATACGAGTTAATTGAAGAATTTAATGTCATGACGGCAAATTGGCCAAGGCAGCTCAATGGGTAAGAGTGACTGGGCAGAAACCAGGAGATCCGTGGTTGAAATCCCGGCCGTGGCATTGAATTTTTCATGTCGACTCAATACCTCAGCTGCCATACGGCTTGTGTGCAGAAATGATTATTTTCCATCAATTAATTTAAATAATAAGAGTTAAATGATGAAGCCTGGGACTCAAGTACTTACAACAGTAAGTCGCCACAAATTGTGTATCTCGGATACGAAAGCCCCTAGTGGTTTACCGCGAAAATATAGGAGTCAATTGAAGAATTTAATGTCATGACGGCAAATTGGCCAGGGTAGCTCAATGGGTAAGAGCAACTGGACGGAAACCAGGAGATTCGTGGTTGAAATCCCGGCCGTGGAATTGAATTTTTCATGTCGACTCAATACTTTAGCCTATATACGGCTGGTGTGAAGAAATGAATAATTTACATAAATTAACTTAAATTATATAAAAATGTTTAATCCTCTATTTGTAATGGCCTCCTAAGAAGCAACTTCTAGCTTCTACCAACCTTGCTATTTACATTTTTATCTGTTAAACAGTAGAAGAATTCTACTATGTTGAATAATAAAGTCTAATACTTTTGGTTAAACAGTTTGGAAATAAAATGAAATATATTTGCTTGATCTACAGAAACTTTTCCCAACTGCATCATATAATAATAAAATATACGCAAAATACATCCTCGTTCTTGGTATTTTGTTTGAAGCCAACCAGTTGAGGAAAGTGCTGTTAGCTATGTAACTAAATATAGCTATTTAATATTCCAGAACTAGCGTGCGTCAGATGGAGCAAAAACATTGCGTATATAACAAGTTAATTGCTTAGGAAGTATGTAACATTTATCAATTTACATCAATCTAATTTATTCATGAAACAATTTGCCTACGGAAATTAATTGAAACATCCGGGAGAGAGAAGAGAATTAAGAGGTATACGGTATGTGGTTGCATATAAATGCAGTTAAATGTTATGATTTTGTTATTTACTTTTCCCCGAGTGCGGGTGGTCCAGAGGTTGTTGATCTACAAAAATTTAAATTTTTATTAGAAATTATAAACGACGAAGCACAGACAGTCTCTGTTCGTTGTCACATGACTTGGGAGATTAGAGTTTTAACCTTTATGGGTTAATACTTATTAGTAACCGTTGAATGTTGTACAGGTTCGCGCATTTTCGGCTCAGTTAAAAATAATTGATTTTAGATTCCAATATATTCAAAACGAAATCTTTAACACAATATTACAGAATCCATAACGGTTTTGTAGCCATTTCCCAAATGAACATGAGATTGCAGTTCAGTTACCTTCGTTATATTTTAGGGTGTGTTTTCGTTACAGAACCCAAGTGAAAGGCACCTCATCTAACGCCGTTCAGCTACAGTCGCAACAGCATGGTTTGCGTCCTGTAAACAGAAATTTTCCAACAAGATAGAGCTCCTCCTCATTTCACACGAGTTATTCGTCATACAAACAAATCTGCCTCAAAGAAAATTTACGAGTGCTGTCCAATAAAGAATGATCATAAATGTTTTACGGTCATAAATTTTCGCAATAAAATTCTGTTAGCTTAATGTGAAACAAACACGCCGTAGTAGTTTCATTGTTGATACTCCTGGTTCGCACCTGTGAGAACCAGGCAAGTTCAGACACGTTCAGTATCGCCTAACACTGCAATGGAGGAAACACGCGAGGAGCAATATGCGGCTTGGAAATTCTGCTTTCGTCTTAACAAATCTTCAGTTGAGGCTTATACAATGTTGCAGGAGGCCTATGGAGAGTCTGTTCTTCCCTACAGCACAGCTCGAAGGTGGCTTAAAATGTTCAAAGAGGTGAGACAATCAATTTCAAAGGAAGGTGAACCCGGGGCACCAGTTACTGCTCTTACGAAAGAAAACATCAACACTGCTGCTGCCATTGTGAGAGAGGGTCGACGAATTACCTTAAGATCACTTTCTGAAATATTGAACATTTCATTGGGTACCACATTTCCTTGAAGCAGGCTGGATGCTGTACCACGATAATGCGCGGCCGCATATTGCTAATGTTGTTGCTGAATATCTTGCAAAATTCAAAGTGAAGGCAGCCCTCACCCTCCCTATAGCCCCATGTGAATCTTTTCTATTCCCTAACTTGAAGAAAAGTCTTCGTGGGAGGCATTATGCATCATCAGAGGTAGTGGTGTAGGCTGCTGAGGCGATTTTGAAGCAGAAACGCTGGGACAAGTGCATCGCATTCAGGGGACACTATTTCGAGAAGGACCATCAAAATTATGAGGATGAGTAAAGAACGTTGTCAAAAAAATTGTGATCATTCTTTATTGAACAGCCCTGGTATATTACATTCACTTAGTTTTTCTTAACATTTGTTACTTATTTTAATTTAGCCTTTGTAAGCTATTCTTACAATAATCATTTCTTCCATACTAGCCGTGTGTAGGCTAAGGTTTGAATAAGTAGAGCCACACTGAAAAATTCAGTGCCATAGCCGGGATTTGAACCACGGATCTCCCGCTCTCCGTGCAGTTGCTCTACCAATTGAACTACTATGGCCAACATGTCGACATGACATTAAATTCTCCAACTGACTCGTATGTTTCCCGGTAGACCACTAGGGGTTCTCATATGCTATCAGACATGCACCTTCTGTGGCGACTTACTATGATGTAAGTACTTAAGTCCCAGACTTCATAGTTAAACCACTATGTAATTCAGGTAAATTGATGGAAATGGTAGTTTCTTCCACGCTAAGGTTTGAATGAGTAGAGCCAGACTGAAAAATTCAATGGCATACCATAGTCGGCTATATCAGCAACCAAAGGAGACTGGATCAAATGCCAGAAATGTGGACCATGAGTTTCACGAAGTGTGCGTTGGTGCAGTTGCTAAGAAAAACTTCATTTGTGGCAAATGTATTTAACTAAAATTCAAAAGTACTATGAGCGATAATAGCCTCAGGGCTGGGCGGAATAGCCCCATTAATTGTGAGATTTCCTTTCTGTGCAACATTAGCTGTTATATTTGATCACTATAGCAAGTAAAATATGTATGTTTATAGCATCTATACCCCTTAATGGATAAATAACGAATGTTCTGCTCTATGTTTAACATAAAAATTGTTTTTTATTTGTTTTATAACACCATAACTTTGAAATGAGCATAATAGTCCCTCTCTAAGGTATCTAAAATATCTAAAATCTGTGACGTGATATACCATTTTAACCATCATTTTCTGAACATACGTGTGAAAATGTACGAGGGCTGTTTAATGAAGGATTATCATAATATTTTTACTGCCATAATCTTTTGCACTAAAGTTCAAACTTATTATATTCTGTTAGCTTAATATGAAACAAACACGCCGTAGTAGGTTCATTGTTGGTACTCTCGTTTCCCGCCTATGAGAACCAGGTAAGTTCAGACATGTTCAGTATCGCCTACCGCTGCAATGGAGATAACATGCAGTTAAAGTTGATCTTAGAGGAAGATCCAGAGTTTCTTTCAAACGTAATCACTGCTGATGAAACTTGGCTACATCATTTTGATCCTGAGAGCAAACAGTAAAGCACAGAGTGGAAATCTCCTTCATCCCAAAATCTTTGATATTCATGGAATGGTTCATCAGCATGTTGTACCTGCACACACATCAGTAATTGGACAATACTACAGGGATATTCTGAAAACATTGCAAGTCCATATCAGGCGCAAAAGACCACATTTCCATGAAGAAGGCTGGATGTTGCACCACGATAATGTGCGGCCGTATATTGCCAATGTTGTTGCTGAATATCTCGCAAAAATCAACGTGATGTGCATCCGTCTCCCTTCCTATTGTCCGGATTTGGCCCCATGTGACATTTTCTATTCCTTAACTTGAAGAAACGCCTTCGTGGGAGGCATTATCCATCATGAGAATGTGTAGTGTTTAACGTCCACTTTTACTCATACGGCACCACAGGCGGTGACACTGATGGTACATGAGACGAAGATGGAGCACCGATGGAATGAGATGGCGGGGGAAACCGGTGGTCCCGGAGAAAACCCGCCCCAGCGCCGTGTTGTCCACCACAAATCTCACTTTGTGGTCGCCTAGAATTGAATCCGGGCCGCCTTGGTGAGAGCCAAGCGGTCTAACCACTGAACCACGGCGCGGCCATCCATCATCAGAAGCAGTGGTGAAGGCTGCGGAGCCGATTTTGAATGATCTCTAAAAATGGTTTCCAGTATGTCTTTGAAGACTGGCAGAAACGCTGGGACAAGTGCATCGCATTCAGGGGAGACTATTTTGAGAAGGACCACCAAAATTATGAGGATGAGTAAAGGTACTTTGTCAAAAAAGTTCTATTCATTCTTTATTGAAGAGTCCTCCATTATCTTCGCGGAGGTAAATTTCATATTGGGTAGTGTAATCGCTATCGGCGAAATGGTAATGCCTACAAATTGCTCTTACAGCTGTTACGTTTGAGATATTTCAGAGAAAATATTCCTACAAGAACACAATATTGCTTCAGATGATCCAAAATAATTGCTTAACAGTGGCTTATTAAAATAATAATGCAAGTAGTAATTTCGTAATACAGTAGCGCAACCAATAAATTGAATAGCTTTTCCATGACTACCATCAATTGCTTCAACAGATATAATTTAATTATCTGTATGCAGTGAATACGCGCATGTATATTTTGATTGTAATTAATGTGACAATAGCAGACCTGTCTCTTGAGGTACTTGCATAACAACAGTAATTATTTTCTGTTTTGTAGCCATCGATTGCAGACTGCGGGTTAATTTAAATTTACGTTCATCAAAACAGTTCATGTCGTTTGTTACATATTGCGGAACTTTCAAACGTTTTTTGAATCCCTGTAATAGACGCTGAAACCATGTAGGCATTAAAATAGTTATAAAATTGCCTAATACACTATAAGATGTTAGTTTTTGTGTCTGAATATCTTAGCAGAACCCGCAGTTTAACTCGTATTTGTAATCTATCTTTATGGATGTCTTTTTTTTTCTCTCACTCACATCTTGCTTTCTGTTTCTGCTCTTTAATTTTTTCCATCCCTTTCCGCCAACCTATTCTTCTCAATTTTCCTCAATGAGCAACGTTTTATCAGCATTTTTAATGGTTAGTAAATGAAGCTTTGAATACAAATTAAATAATAAACAAACGGTTTATCGAAAGAAATGTTCTGGCGGTAATATATGAGCCTTCAATTTGGAAGGTCTCGCGTTCGACTCGCCCATCCACCCTCTTATGTTTGTTTGCTATTTTCCTTAAACGGTAGGCGAATGCTATTGTCATATACAGAGGTTTAGATACCTGATAAATAAAAAGAGCAGTTCCGGAAACTGCCTGGTTGACAGGTTGTTTATCGCTCTCTCCAAGCAGCTGCATCTATGGGACGGTCTTTGAGTTGTTAAGATACCTCCGCGCGCTCCTGTGTACTGTAGTCTGTTGTATATGCCACTCAGTGGTTTTTGTACACTGAAATATTTAAACGAAAACTTTAATGCGAATCTCTTACCTGTTTTCTCTGGCCTTCAATAGCAGTGATATCTCACTGCGATGAGTTCACCCTCTCAAGTATCACTGGATGGTTTATCTCATGTGTCGCTATTCAAGGAAGGTACAGTCTCCAAAAATTAAATACTGTCACCCGAACGTCGCAACTCCCTATAGAACTGGCCGGCAGGAGGAGTCCAGCCTAATGAAGGAGGCACTACAAAGGCTTGGGGTGAACAAGACCCGCACGACACCTCTACATCCCCAATCGGATGGCATGGTCAAAAGATACATCAAGACCTTAGAGGAACACCTGAGGAAGGTCGTGGCCAGTCATCAGCGAGACTGGGACGTCAAGGTGCCACTGTTCTTGCTGGCCTACCGCTCGTCTACACACGACACAACTGGGATGACGCCAGCCAGCTTAATGTTCGGCCGAGAGTTACGCCTCCCTTGTGACCTGGCTTTTGGAAGCCCTCCGGAAGTGAGACAGCCAGCGACCGAGTATGTGGAGAACTTGGTGGACCATCTCCACGACATGCACGAGATGGCTCGCCAGAGCATCCAGAAGGCGAGCGACCGCATGAAGACCAGGTATGACAGCCAAGCCAACAGACAAGAGTTCCAACAAGGTGGCCTGGTCTGGTTGTACCGTCCTACCCGGACCAAGGGACGCTGCCCGAAGCTCCAGCAATCATGGCAAGGACCGTACCGGATGGTGAAGAGGATTAACGACGTGGTCTACCGCATCCAGAAGGTTCCCCGAGGGAAGATGTTGGTGGTACACCTGGATCGCCTGGCACGCTACGATGGTGCTGTTCGGGACGACCAGCTTTGAGGAGGGAGCTGTGTCAGCCGAACGTCGGAACTCCCTATAGAACTAGCCGGCAGGAGGGTCAGACGTGAAGCATTCTGGCCACGCCTACCCACTTGTCTCCTGTCACTAACTGAAGGAATGATTAGGAGAGGGATCGCGGGCCACTGTGCCACCTCTTTCCCCTTCCCCTTCTCGAACATACAGGATATTTCATCTAATCCGGAACCTTCTAGATTAGCCAGTTGGTCCTATATAAGCAACGCGTCAGGCTGGAGTTCAGTTCAGTTCTTGGCGAGCAGCGTGAGCAACGCCGAGTGAGTTAACGGACCGGAAGACTGTGAACGTTCATCAGAGGAGTTGTACGAACTGTGAGCGTGCAGTGAACCTGTGACAGACGAACTGGTGAATTATAATTGTGTGCATTACGTTATTCTGCGTAATCGGCAAGTGTTCCGACTGTAATTCAGTGGAAATAAAGAACATTTTGAGTTGTGCAATTGGACTTTTAATTTCACGAGCCCACAAAGTCACAATACTATTGTTCCAGAAAGGTTTTTCACATAGGCAGAGCTTAACACTGAGTTAAACAATTTTGCCTTTAATCGTATTTTAATTCTTCCACGCCTAACATATTTGCTTCTGTTGAGTCATTATTTTTGTGATCCGTGTCATTGTTTCCATCCAATTGTCTTCAATTATAATTCTTTCAATTTTTTCCTAATACTCCTGTTTTACTTTATCAACATGACGGCATATATTTTCCCATTCCATTTGTCCAAATTGCCCAAATCATTAAGGGCACAAAATTTTGTCTTTTATTTTAAAGGTTGCATTTCTGCAAGCGACCCATTGTTTGGCAACTGTCCATATTTAATTCTGTAGGATTCAGATATGGATGTTATGGAGGCAACCTTAAGGCTACATAGTTACGAGGCGTGTCCGTAAAATAAGTTCTCCAAGGCGCTGGAGCCGTGAGGAACGCTATTACGTGAGATCACCCCTTCAAATCCCCTTCACAACGAACCCACTGCAAACATTAGTCTTGGCTGGGCAGCCGTTTGCGATGGAGTTTCCTAACACTTCCGCCGCCAAGTGTGAGTTGCCTGCAGTGATCCAAGGGCACTACACCCACTGAAATTCATCGTCAGTTATGTGAAGTCTATGGGCCACAGTGTATGGACGTCAAAAACGTACGAAAGTGGGTCAGAGAGTTCAAAGACGGACGTACAGACGTCCATGAAGAACAGCGTTCTGGTCGGCCTTAGGTTTCAGCCGAAACAATTGCAAACTTGGAGCAAGATATACTTAAAGATCGGCGTGTGACAGTTGGCGAGCTGTGCGAACTTATCCCTGAAGTCAGGGGTCGGATGGCTGGCTGCGATTAAAGAAATAGTTGGGACGGAATGTAAGACTAAAGATGAGATAAAACAGCAGCTGATTAAACAATGGCAAAAAGAATGGGATGCGGAGCAAACAGGAAGGAGAGTATATGAAATTTTCCCGAACATTCGAGAACGACTCAAGCTAAGAAGCATACAACCACGTAGATTTGGTGCTCAATACATATCCGGTCATGGCCCTTTTAAAACGTACTTCAAAAGAATAGAAAGGGAAGAAAGCGACTTATGTGAGCAATGTCATGTAATAGATACGGCAGAACACGTTACATTTGAATGTAAATCTCATGAAGATTTGGTAGGAGAACAGCGTAGAAGTCTAGGAGGGAAATACATATGGGATATAGTAAGACAGGTAGACAACTTTAATACCTTAGAAGAAATGGTAGCCTTAATATCGACTAGAGTGATGGAACAGTATCAGACAAAACAAAGAGTGACAGGAGAAGGCAGAAGAAGGATTGCCGGCGTAGAGAGAATTAGGCATTCAGAAAGGCTGAGAAATAGAAGTATTTGAATGAGGATAAAAACTAAGATTTATAATTAGGATTGTATCTGCAAAAATATCAAAGGAAGAACTAATATGATAATAAAATATCAATTAGAATTATAGAGAAATAGTCCAGGTTTTGAATCTAGATGCCTGGATAAAAGTTAGGCAGAATTCATTTTTTATTTTTTATTTTTTTTTTATTTTTTATTTTTTTATATCCCTGAAGTCAGTAAGACTACGATTGACAAGATTTTGACCGAACATTTGCATTATCCCAAGTTGTGTGCGAGGTGGGTCCCCAAAAATGCTCACCGAAGAACACAAACGGCAACGTGTACACTGTACAGTTGAGACCTAGCAACTAGTGATTATCATCTGTTTCCTGAATTGAAGTCACACCTGGGTGGAACACATTTCCAGACCGACGATGATTTGTAAAACGAGGTTGAGCGCTACCTGCGCAACTTGGCGGGAGAGTGCTATGACAAGGGTATACAAAAATTGCCACAGCGCATACAAAACTGCATCGATCTCAATTGTGATTACGTTGAAAAATAGCTGTAAGTTCCGCCTTTCCATCAATGTAACATTCATTGACAATAAACATGTTTTCTATATTAAATAAAATTGGAGACCTTATTTTATGCACACACCTCGTATATTCCGACAGTATTTATTTACTCAAAAAGTACTTCTGAGTCGGGTAGAATTAAATCACACAATATTTTTGTCCTTTTTTCATATTATGATTTTGTAACCAAGAAAGCATATATCTTTTTAAAGAATTTGACGTTGGAGGTCTATCTACTTGTGTATTATGGTAAGAGGCATTATCTGTTGCTAGCACCGAGTTAAGGAGTACATTTGGAATTAACATTAAGAGAGATAACATTAAGAGAGCCGCCCGATTAAGAGAGTTGCTGCCCTAAAACGCAGACCGTCGATATAACTGTCTGAGCTGTATTGAATAAAGACTTACAGCGTCGATCAAATCGGCTATAATACGGTTTGTAAGGCTAAAAAACTATTTTTAAAACATCCTATAGGGATGCCTTTTATGAGAATGGAGCAAACCTTTGTCTTTGTAACAGTGTGCTTCTTGGTCATTAAGAGGGGTCTTTTGTTATTTGAAGGACGGAATTTCCAAACTCACCATTATAGCCTGATCAAATCCTGCTCAGTTCTGTTTATAACTTGTAAAAATGAAAATAGCAAGTTATTCTCGCGACGTTTTTGTGCCAGGGAGGTTTAGGTTTAGGATTTCATTACACGGAGGATTCGGTACGTAGGTCACTATGCTGGACTCATGACCCTGTGGGGCACCCGTGGGAGGAAGGATGAGGCGAAGGAGACAGAGGGCGGCCGACCCAAGGAGCCACGACAATACAGAGGGCAGGGTCCGTATAGTTTACTTAGGGACTTCCCCGACAGGTCAGGACAACGGACAACTCCCCTACTGCGGGATGGCAACGAGCCCAGCAGCCGAACCCCAAAGGTCCCTGGCTGGCAGTCCCGAAATGGCCCCAGCAGAGGAGCTAAGGCCAGCAGCCGACCTGCCGGAGGAGGAAGTAGTTTTCCTCGAGCATATCATCCTGCCATGCACCGCCGAGACTTCTGCCCCTAAGGAGACCACCAGGTGAGAGATGATGTGAAATGATAATGATGAAGTTGATGGACAGGAAATTCGGGGGATGTAATTAACCAACCCAACATTCGCCTACGACCCGGGAAACCCCGAAAAGACCATAAGTCAGGTAGATCTGTCACGGGAATCGAACCCGGGCCTCCCAAATGCGGGTCACAGACGAAACCGCCTGAGCCATCCCTCTCGGTTTATGCCAGGAAGAGATGATAACATATTTATTTCATTTAAGTGCAAATGTGATTTCAATGCAAATATTATGACAGTGAGTGAAGTGGCCAGAAGCCCCAACTTTGTGAAGTAAGGTTTAACTTTTTAATTTAAGTTTTATATTTTAATTTCTGAACTTATACGTATTTATTATAATTATTTTATGTTAAATATGTTAACATAGAATTCTTATAATGTTGTAACTAGTGTTGGAAAACAGTGATGATAGGCCAAGAGTATTTCAAAAGAAATATGTAAGATTTCATTTCAAATTACAAGATATCATATTTCTTACAAATTTTATTAGATTAGTTTTTTGCCTCCTTTAATTTATCTTCCTTATCGAAAATTAAAACTAAATCATCCGTAACCTAATCGCCTCATGCATCATATTTTTCAATTCTATTCGAATTTCGTCTATCTATATTAAAAAACAAAATTGGAGAAAGGCTACATCCTTGTTTCGATCTTTTATTTCTATTACTTTTGTTATTTTTCCTTCCAATTTCATTACCATTTTTTTGTATAAGCTTTTAATAATTCTAACAGCGTCACCTTTTTCTTTATAGTCTATCTTCAATATAGATGAGTATGAAAATAGTGATGGGTAGATGACTGATAGGAAAGCCTTGTTAAAGGAGGAATCAACCCAGCATTCGTTTATACAACAGAATCATGAAAGACACATGAATCGCTGGGGATCGAACCCGGAGTCTTCCGAATATGAGTCGCACCTACAGAGGCCGACATAAGTATTCGAAGGTAAACATATTTATTACTTATATTATTTTAAAGCTACGCAGAGTAAGCATACGTAAATACAACTGGTACAAAATAAACTTGAGTCTTGTTTTGTGACTGTAGAGTCCATATTTCTCCACTCTGTTTGAAGAAGTTCTTTCAGATGTTCCTTACTTCTG
Organism: Mantis religiosa; assembly: GCA_030765055.1. Classification (NCBI taxonomy): domain Eukaryota; kingdom Metazoa; phylum Arthropoda; class Insecta; order Mantodea; family Mantidae; genus Mantis; species Mantis religiosa. The sequence goes on along the minus strand of CM060956.1, from coordinate 44,253,953 downwards.
ATGTGATGTTTCCTCACACATTCCTCGAGTTCCTTCCAGATATTCTCTGTAGGATTTAAATCTGGAGATTGGGGCAGTGTCTTCAACGTGTGAGGAGTGTTGTACACGATCCAAAACCTTACAATTTCAGTAGTATGCTTCGGATCATTGCCCTGCTGGAAGTAATAATCATGACCTAATCCCAGCATCTCTGCACTCCTTTTAAGATTGTTTTCAAGAATCCCCTTGTATTAAAATTTGTCCATGATCCCATCTATGAACACCAGTTCCCCAAAGCCAGATGAAGCTATACAGCCCCACACCATCACACTACTGCTACCACGTTTCACTGTAGCTACCATGTTCTTAGGTTCCCATTCTGTATTTGACAGACTACACACTTTAAGACGTCCATCACTCTTGTATAAGCAGAATTTTGTCTCGTCCGACCAGAACTTTACCCCAGAATTGTGTTGGTTTCACCACATACTGTTTAGCAAATTCTATACGCTTTTTCTTATTCACCTTATTATCAGGAATGCGGGCAATGTACCCAGTACTATTTAAAACCCGTTCAATTGTTCTGGTGTGAACCACAGTGTCAGAATATTGCTCAAGGCATCCTCTAATCTCAGATGCAGTGACTCTCGGATACTGCTTCACCATTTGTATTATTTGCTTCCTCTCTCTGGTGATGAGTTTAGAAGGAGCGCCATTTCTAGGTTTATGTACAACAGTATTTGTCTGTTTGAAGCGTTGAGCTATGCAGTACACTGTAGTTTTGCTTTTGTTAATGGTTTTGGCAATTTCAGAGAGAGATTTGTTTTGTTTGTACATATTTATCACGATATTCCTCTCAGTCACCGTTGTCTCCTTACCTTTACGTCCCATATTACCTGTGAGTTCACAATCGGCTGAATAACTTTGAGCACACTGTCTCGAGGCATAGCATAAACAGAACTGCTATGTGGTAGGGGCGTGTAGGGTACGTCCATCCACATTTCTCTCAGTTCGATTGGGTACGTTCGAATACTTATGTCCTCCAATAAGAGGGACAATAGGATAAATACAGTACAGATTGTGTAATAAATACATGCAAAGTGATATTTTAAATATTGTTTCCGAGACACAAAAGGATAAGGTTTACATGTTTAACAATTCAACGCTGCCAAATAAATATTACATTATTTATAGTACGTGCAATGTTACGTGTTATATTATTGGAATACTTCTGTCGGCCTCTGTACACATTACTATGACGCCACTTCTCAGAGTAAGCCATAAGCCGAGAAAATAAGAATACTTGGAAGCTGTTGATACATTGTGTATAACTGTGTGAACAGAGCATATTCGGAAACATGTTTTTGATACATTTTAAACTTGATAACACGATGCGTATGATTCAGCTCTCAAGTGCATGCACAATCATCGAAAGCAATAAAGCGCTTATTCATCTTTGCAATTGTTCGTAATATTTATTGCTATCGGCAATTCCTGCTGCAATAAATTCGTCTGGACATCTCTAGGATGACAGGAACAGTTCCCTGACGCGAGTTATTCTTGTGTAGGTCCTAGGCGGAATCGGGCTCTAGCAGTGAAACATTACCATTGGGAAATACGCTCCCATTCAACCGACCGGCCGGCTGCTCTACAAATGTTTGATATCAAGCTATATGTATATACGCGGGCAGAAAGCACTTAATAAATCATATCCAATGCAATCCGCTCGCAATTAATAAACTACAAACTGATACGGGATTCTGTTTTATATTCGCGAAAATCCGACGGTTTTGTACCGTACAGAATAGAGAAAGACCTCTCCATGGTATAATTGTACTGTTTAAAACTGTTTCCACATCGGATAAAACTGTTTTAAACCGTTTCAAACGTTTTGTAGTCTTCCAATGTTTACCTATGACGGCATTTCAACCAATCCTGTGCCATTTAGGTCTATAACTTACGTGATTCTGTATTATGTGAAACAAATTATTATGGGAAGCTGTTTGGCCTTGAGCGCTACAAGATGAGCAACCAATCGGAGTACTGCGGTGTTGTCGTACTGCATTCCCCCTAAGAGTTGTGTGAGGAGCGCCAACCTAATCAATCTGTATGAAATACTATTCGCACTAAAACAAAAATTAAAATTTTGCCAAAACTGATCCATGTGGAAGGTAGAGAGTAATGTATCTAACATATTCATGAAAATCCCATATTTTTACCTCAAATAGTTTTTCTAATACAAATAAATAAACTACTATTACCTGTATTATAAGAACAAATCGCGACGTAAGCACTGTATGAATATCATTATTGGTTAAAATGTATGCGTGTACGTATATTTGTAATTATTCAGAACTGAAACGTAAATGTTTGACATGAATGATAAAAGAACTACTTTGAATAGCCCAATTGGAGCGAGAGGAAACAATAAATTTCCTGCTGCCCTGGCAGAACGTGTCTGGTCACATTATATCTTTGTTTATGAATGGTTCGTTATCTCTATTTACGCTAGAGACTTCAAAGTGGTTGGTGTGTATTTATGTACATATACTTTTCATTACTCAGAACTGAAATTTAAACTACTGCATGACGTGATAAAAGAATTACTGTGAATAAGTCAAGGTGTTATATTCGAGAAAGAGCAAACACTTCATTTCCTGTTAGCCTGTGGAATACTGTATGCTTATGTTTATGAATGAATGCTGGATAAGAAGTGTTTATTTGCTCTGGAGAGTTCAGATCAAGATCATTCAGTTGTTCTTTACACAACAGTAGAGTAAAAGTTAAATAGTGCAATGGCTTCTTGCGGTGAATTTAGTAGCGAGTCAAAAAGGCAGGTATTGGGACGTCAGGCTCGAAGTATTATTTTTAAGGTGTACACGTTCTTCAAAACATTTTCGGAAACAGAAACTAAAAATGAGTGATTGCAAGGAGTACTTCCGTTTAAAAACACGGAAAAAGTGTATTAACTGGATCAACTTGTAATTGAAATGGTACACGAGGTAATACACTTGCCAGCTTACCTACCACTGCAAATATAATCCAATTAAGATGGTGTGGGCTCAAATAAAAAGGGGGATTGCAAATAGAAATAATACTTTTAAACTGACGGACGTTAAACGTTCACGAAGAAATTGTCAAGGTAACACAACAGGACTGGGAAAACTGCGTGAGGCATGCAGAAAACCTTCAAGAAGATGATTTTAAAAAGGAAATAGCACGTGACGAGATTTTGAAACTTATAATCATAAATTTGCAAGACTCAGACGATGAAGACAGTGACAATGACGAATTGTCTCTTAACGGAAGTGACATTGACAGCGATATGGATGAGCCACTGGCAGTTCCATTGGATTAGAAAAACAGGTAATTCATAAACTACAAATTGTAGTTGTGGTATTTTAAAATACACATAATTTGCGAAAATCTTTTTTCAATTTTGATTTTGGCAACTGCGTCATTGTAAAAGTTTGTAAAATATAATTTGTTTACACTTACGTCTGCGCTAAGCAGACCTACATGTTGTATGCGTGTGCGAGAGAAAAGGAAATAAAAAAAGGAGTGGGATAACAAGCTAGCGACGCCGAGTGTGATACGTCATCTGATTAGCTGGACTCCAGAATCCTTCCCACATAATAGGTACAAGTGCATTTGCATCTTGCTAGAACATTTCATATTAACCAATAAACTCTATCCTTGAAAGATAGAATCAGACTGTAAGATTTTTATGCCATAGCAGGGATTTCAAACTCAGATCTTTTGCTGCATGTCTCCTAGCAACTGACCTACGTTCTGTTTCCTCATTCTATTTCCCAACTGACGGTACACCACAGGAAGATCTCAATATTTACTAAGTCCGGTGATCAATAGGTTAACTTTACTATTATGTGTTTCAAATGGAAAGAGTTCTCGCCTGTAGCGAATCAGATGCGTTAGAGCCTTCAACGTTGCCACATCTATTATCCCCCACTCTTTATATTCCCCTCTGTCTTGCACACTTGCGAGTGTTCGTGGCGCTAGACGTAAGGGGACGCAAACTGAATTTTCCAAAGTTTTATAATAATGCAGTTGTTGAAATCACAACTGCAACATGGATTTTTCTATATTACGCAAGTGATTTAAATATTTAGTTTAAAATTAATTATAGTTTCTAAGTTAGTTATTTCTCTAATCCAACGAAAATACTAGCGGTGCATCTATATAGCTGTGAATGTAACTTACGTTAGGAGATAGTTCGTCATTGTATGAGTACTGCAAATTTATGAGGATAGGTTCCAAAATTTCAGTACGTGCTATTTCCTTCCAAAAGTCGTCTTCTTGTAGTTTATCTGATGTCTCCCGCAGCTTTCCCAGTCTTGTTGTGTTCCTTGTTAATTTCCTTGTGAATAAGTCATTCAACGTCAGTCAGTTTAAAAATATTATTTCTGTTTGCAACATAATTTGAGCCCACATTAGCTCAATTGGATTGTTCTGGCAGTAGTAAGGTGAAAGGTGGATCGTGTCTCATTGATCCAGCTGATACACTTTTTCATGGAAGAGTAACTGAATAATAATGTTTTGAACTCTCTAGAGTAAATAGAGATTACGAACCATTCATAAACAAAGATATAATATGACCAGACACGTTCTGCCAGACTAGCGAGAAGTGTATCGTTTCCTCTCATCGAATTTAACAAACACCTTGGCTTATTCAAAGTACATATTTCTTTCATCACGCCATGTCAAATGTTTACGTTTCAGTTCTGAGTAATTTCAAATAAACGTTCACGCTTTCATGCCAACCAATAATGATGTTCATTACAGTACTTACGTACAATGCATTGTTATAATATAATGGTATCTACTTCATTTATTTGTATTAGGAAAACTATTTGAGCTAAAAAATGGGGGTTTTACGGTCATGTTAAATACATTACTCTCTCCTTTCACATGCATCAGTTTTGGCAAAATCTGAATTTTTGTCTTAGCGCGAATACTATTTATTAGAGATTGATTAGTTTGGCACTGGTCATACACCACTTAGGGGCAATGCAATACAACACTGCAGTACTCCAATTGATTACTCATCTAGTATCGCTCAAGGACAGACATCATCCTATTTGAAACACATAATAGGTCAATAAATAGTAATTATTAATTATTCTTTCACATAAAGTTCTGTCATGGACAGAAAACTCAAATTGAAATATTCATTGCCAGGATTTGAATGTCCGACATTTAAAATTCCCCCTCAACTGTTGTCACATGCACTTTAGAGAAGATAGGCAATCTTAAAACACATCCACATCAGTATTAAAATTTATGGAAGAGCTAGTTTTGCTCTAAAGTGGCTCCTCAATTATTGTTTAATAGATTTCCCTAAATCAATGATGCTATGTAAGAAATGAAAATGGGGCATCTTCACGACCCACAGGTGTCTGTTTTGGGCTGCTACTCCATAGAGGCAGTGTATGAGATGAAGGGAGGCCACAGCCTGACACAGGGTGGAGTCAGCAGAGCTGCAGAGACGTGCAAGAGTGCTAATTAGATGGATAAATTGTCACGCGAGATACCACTGAAGCTTTTCACCATCCAGCAACAGGGAGGACTGTACCATTTGCTCCGATCTGCCGTAAGTACTCCCTTGACAACCAATATGAAAGATGACGAGGGAATGATATGAGAAAGGAAAGGAGCATAGGGATTATAACATCCACGTCAGTATTCACTTAGTGACAAGGAGAAACCGTAGAAGAATCCAAATCAGAATGACCGGTCTTTGGATATTAAACCCACGACTCCGGATGCGAGTGACACACGTTACCGCATTCGTCAGTTATAGAAATGTTACCCTATTTAATATGAAATGCTATTGATTTTCACAGAGTTTATTGAATGTACTCCTTGCACGCGTCTCATATCCTAATTTGAAGTGGAGTTAATTTAGAGTCACTGTAAATCTTAATTTGTATATTTGTTTCCTTATTTCTTTCTATATTTAATTTAAAATGCATAACTGTTAAAGTAATATTATATAGCTTAATCAATAACGTTATCAACCTTGTTAACACAAACTTGCAACCGGAGCTTTAATATGCCTAACGCTAAATTAAAGTTCTCTTTATAAATTAAATAAATAATACCTACAAAAATAATAATACCTACACTGAGGAAGTACTGTATTCCACTCAAAATTTCGGTATCAAAAATGTCTATGGAAATAGAGTTTTGAAGTACATGTGTGGGAAGGATGAATAATTGTTAATAAAGTAATTAAAATGAAGGCTGGTTAAGTGCCGAATTAGTAGACAGTTCGATGTCTTGCAAGAATGAAACAAGATGACGGTCGAGAAAACAACCTTTACATGAATTAACTTTCATTCCTTGCTATAAATGCTGGAGCACAAAAACCTGACGATTTTCAACTTTAAAAAGTTGGTAAACAAGATAAATAAATGAATGCACGATATATCACGAGGAAGACCAATTTCGCCATTTAAAAATGGCACTATGGAATGCTGAACATCGTGCCTTTATAATGGAAACATTTTTTAAAAAATGGTGACTCATTGTCGTGATGATATGGTCCTGTTAGTGAGTGATGAGGCTCATTTTCATTTAAACGGTACGGTGAACAAACAAAATTGTGGTTATTGGAGCGATTCAGATAACTCTAACAGCTATTTGTACGCCCTATTCACAGAGATAATTAAAGTTCCGAGGCAAGTGCGGTTTTCGTTAGGTATACTGTTATCGGTCGCGCATGTAAACAGCTGCTGCATTATACTGCAACTTGACCTTGCGTCTGCATACACTAGCAAGGCAATGCTTCACTACTTCGCGGAGTACTACGTTACGTTGTTGTCCACGCTCGCACATTTGATGGTCGTGCTGTACATCTGACGTCATTCATACTCTGTGTCCAGATAACTTGTATCGCATGCGAATGCACGTGTCTCGGTACTTTAGTAATAATAGTGTTTCTTTATTAATCTGGTTGCTAGGCATTTTAAGGGGGTTTACGAATAATACCTCTTCTGACTGTACTAGTATTAACAACTTTATTTTTAGTACGGACCATTTTTATTTTGTTTATTTATATTTTTACTATCCTTCTTTAATGTTTATGCTCATATCCTGACTAACTTAATCATAAACATGCACTTATAATACAAGTCGAGGTAGAGGTAGGTAGAGATTCCAATCAAATTCCTCGTCCCAGCCGGACATTGAACCCGCGACCTCCAGGATGAGAAGTCTGATGGTTTAATCACAGATCCATCGTTTATTAATAATATTTTGAAATAACGTTCCCCCGTGACCAATAATATGTTACAAATTTCCTTAAACAATATTACGCTTTCTAAATCAGCTTTATTACTTTTTATTTACGAAATACCCCGTAAGCATGTGTCAGCACTTTTTTGAGAGAGGTTACTCTACCATCAATCCGTTTCTCTATTAATTACCCAGACCAGAATACCCAATAATTCAGCACTGTGGCTGATTGAAAGTCAATAAAGAAGATAAATCGATAATGCGATAATAATGCTTTTAATGACAGCGGCGATGAGCGTTTTTACTATCGGCTGCACCTAAAATAAACAAGAGACGAGCAAGCGATGCATTCCTTTTCCCTTTTAAATAAATGCACAGCACTAATTTTCAACAACAAAGGAACTTTGTGAAGCACGTGATTCTCTTTTAGCACATTTCTTTAGATTCCATGTGTATTTAAAGGCCAAATGCTCCATTCAATTTATTTTACCTATGTGAGCACAGCATAAATTAGAAAACATATACAGAGTTACTCAGGAATTCGTTTTATTAGTTCCATTTTACAAAAAACAATTCATATTAAGATGCACCCTAAATGTACAGGTTTTTAAATAAATTTGTATAAGAATTTGTAAGTGCTTTCTACTCTTGTATAAAGCTAGTCTTAGGTACATACAACCGATTATTCTTTTATCTGCTTTATCTTAATGGAGATAATATTCCTGAAACTTCTTGTTGCATATTTTCTTTTAGATTAAAAGAGAAGTAAAAGTTAAATAGCGGAAACATATAACCTTTCAATCTCAGAACACAAAACTAAAGTAATGACTTTTAGAGGAAAGAACAACATAAGAGCAAAAATAGTTATAAACAATAAAATAATAGAACAGGTTAATAGTTTTAACTATCTAGGCTACACAGTAGCAAATAACAACAAGGATATGGAGGTGAAATTAAACATATTCAATCAAATGTGTGAGACTATAATAAAAACGCTGAACAGGAAAGCACGAAAGGAAACAGATGAAATTGTATAAGAAATTGGCAGTCCCAACGTTAACATACGGTTCCGAAATATGGACACTGCCAAAGAACCAACGTAAACAGCTAGAATCGGCAGAGATGAGATTTTTGAGAAGCGTGGCAGGTTATAAAAGAATAGACCACGTAAGAAACGAAAAAGTAAGAGAAGAGCTTGGGATTTTTAATTTAAACAGTAAAATAATAAAGAACAAAAATGAATGGAAAAATCATATTTTAAGAATGGACGCGGAACGACTTCCAAGAAGAGTTTTAGATTATATGCCGAAGGGAAAGAGAGATGTGGGACGAGCAGCTCTACGCTGGAAGGTTCAGTAGGCTCTTGAAGAGAACGGAACTGGTCACAGAAAAAGAAGAAGAAGAAGAAGATGATGAATGATGACGACGACGACGACGGTGGTGGTGGTGGTGGTGGTGGTGGTGGTGGTGGTGGTGGTGGTGGTGGTGGTGGTGGTGGTGGTGGTGGTGGTGGTGGTGGTGGTGGTGGTGGTGGTGGTGGTGGTGGTGGTGGTGGTGGTGGTGGTGGTGGTGGTGGTGGTGGTGGTGGTGGTGGTGGTGGTGGTGGTGGTGGTGGTGGTGGTGGTGGTGGTGGTGGTGGTGGTGGTGGTGGTGGTGGTGGTGGTGGTGGTGGTGGTGGTGGTGGTGGTGGTGGTGGTGGTGGTGGTGGTGGTGGTGGTGGTGGTGGTGGTGGTGGTGGTGGTGGTGGTGGTGGTGGTGGTGGTGGTGGTGGTGGTGGTGGTGGTGGTGGTGGTGGTGGTGGTGGTGGTGGTGGTGGTGGTGGTGGTGATGGTGATGGTGATGGTGATGGTGATGGTGATGGTGATGGTGATGGTGATGGTGATGATGATGATGTAAGAGTCAAATCTTTTAGGGGCTGATCAGTACGTGATGACTAGAGCCCGGATTTGTAAGCACAATGAAATGGTGAAATAAGTAAGCATATAGGCACGATAAAATGAAGTAAATATTCACCAAAATAAGAAAATTAAAATAAAAATTTAATTATAAACGTATTCTTTCGTAGAATTCTTACCTTACGTAAGCTTGTTACAGTAAAAGAGGAAGGTCATGTGTGGAGCTCCTGCGTTTGTCAGTGAAGATTTTTTTATGCTATGAAAAGGATCTCTCAACGGCGCATGAAGTTTCTGGAACATGTGGAAAGCACTACAGTTCTTTTTGAATGAATTCTCTTCAATATATGTTTCAGTACCAGAAAGCCTTTTAGAAATTTTACACAGTGTTTACCTAACCAGGGATTTATCTTTAATATCTCACTGAGTTTCTCAAAGGCAGTTGTAACGGTTGTCTCTGTTTAGGCCTTGAGAGTAGAAAAATATTTAAATATGTTTAAATATGTGGTTTAAGAATCAACATGGACATGTTAGAATAAGCAAGAAAAGAAATTGTTAAAATTCTGTAGGTCAGAAGAATCGGACTAAAAAATTCGATGCAATAGCCAGGATTTGAACCATGCATCTTAGAACAACAGACTGTACAGAAAACCGAAACTTTGTAATTCAAACTTCGACTGTAGCACTGAACTTTTCAGTCGAATTCTGTATTTATTATGTCCTTAATCCTCCAAAAGCTTCGCCTACCTGAAGACCACAAATAAGACATTGTCTACTGCAACAATAAACAGATATTATTGAAATGTGGTAGGTCCAAATTAGTGTGCAGATAGAGGTATACATAAAATATGTTAACAGTGCTTTGAAGAGAGTAAGATTGAGATCGAATTTCAGGTGAATATAAATTGTTTCAAATGATAAAACATGGGTTAGCCAGCTCAACAACGTCGAAGAAATCCGAAAGAATTAAGAGTATCATAGAAAATGAGCACTTAGAACGGTATCGGGATAGTCGAACGTGTAAAGTGTCATGTTGAAATTGAAGTTTTTGTTAAGGTATTTTACATACTAGCAATTCCTATATCAAAAATTTAATCTATCCACCATTGAAGGAGTTATTAAAATCACATGAGCAATTTCCTAAATAACTTTAGGAACGCAGTATATAGTGTGCAAAAGTAATCTACAGAAAGTCTGGAGATGAAATGGCTATGCATTTTAAGGTTAGGATCATGTTGTTGAAGATGCAGTACAAAAGGAGTCCTGCTTGCTATAATTGAAATTGAGGTAGATAAATCTTTAGCATAATAAGTGCATTGGGTTTGCAATTAAAGTTTTCTAGGATTTTAGAACCATTAATTCAAATTCCAGGTTTATAATTATAATTCTCTAATAATAGGCAATTTCATTTGACGTCATGATGTTAAAGATTTCGTTATGACACAAAAAGCAATATTAAAGATGGAGAAAAGTCTTTCTTTGGATGTGGTTTGACCATATCTGGCTTTATGACACAGCTTCATTTGCCAGTGAGAACATAACACTGATAAGTTCTTCACTTAATGAGCTAGTACATAGCGTTACCTTCACGAAATATATTTCGGACCGTTTTAGAGCCTAAAAATATTCAGCAGTTGGTATATCGCGGTATATTTAACCATTATAACCAGAAAAAACTACAAAAAGAAAGATTGCAAGAAAATGCAAACCACGAAATAACACCTATTAATTTTAAAAAATAAATTATTGAAAGTAGGACACTCGGACCAACTCTAAAACAGTCATTTTGTTTTGACCTCCTGCACTTTGAAGCAAAAGGGAATATTTAGTGCAGAGAGATGCGTTTAAACATGGTGGAGATATAATTATAGGATGACCATTATCTCCTCGAATGAAATAATAATTATCCTGTAATTAAGTAGCAATTTGTTGAGGTCGAAGGCTTTAAATGTCATTCGTTTCATCATGTTTCACGTCATATGAGTGAAATAATTACCTTAATTTGCCGAAGACTTTAAAAATACGGCATAAAATGCTGCACAAGCATCACAGTAACCAAATCTCTGCGATCTTTATCTGGATCCATTGAAATCTGAAGTTAGAAATTGCCACTGATATAATGGACTTTAAATGTGCAATGATTCGGTGTAATTAAAATAATAGTTTGGCTTATCCTTGGCAGAACCAGGTTTTGAAACCAAATGGGCTGGTTAGGAAATTCAAGCGAAGTGATGGACAGGTCATTTACAAGTGTGGGTTTTTGAGACGAGTTTTTGAGTTTAAAGTTTTTAAAACACTGCAAAATAAATTATATACAAATTTATATTCTTCAATATATCTTAATAAACTTTCTGAGATTGTAATTAGAAAATTACAGTCTGTATACCAGGCAAGATGGTTCGGCTGTAACATGTGAGGCTCTTATTGGGAAGGCCCTAGTTTCCTAATTCCTAGATTGGCCTCCAACTTTGACGTACTTTGAACACTTCGTGGTTTTCCTATTCGATGGGCGAATACTGCTGTGGTTTCTCATTCACTGATTTCCTTTTTATCACTTCCCTTTGTAACAGTTATTTTGAATTCAGCCACGAAAGAGAAAATTAATATTGTTTATTGTTTTATGATGTTTAAAATTTGAAATTATTTAAAAGAATATTTGAAGTATTTATAATGTTTAAGTTGCCTGAAAGAGATTTTTACCTTTATCATTAAATTATTTTAGTTTTTATTTAGGTTTGAAAGCTTTCTTTTAAAGGTTTTGTTAAGTAATAAATTAATAAGGGATTTTAACCATTTCGTTATGATTTCAGTTTAAATAGTGAAATTATAAAAATAATTAAGACGTTTGTATACGTTGCTAAGAATGACGTAATCAAAAAAGAAACGCGTGGCTGCTATGGGGAAGGAAAAATCAATAATGTTCCTCAGAAGAGGGACGTGTAAGTATAAGTTTGAACGTCGTAGAAGATGGACGTAAATCGAATTAGCTTTTATCACCGAACAGAACAGTTGTGTGTGTGTGTGTGTGTGTGTGTGTGTGTGTGTGTGTGTGTGTGTGTGTGTGTGTGTGTGTGTGTGTGTGGTGTGCGAGCGCGCGTTAACAAAATAAGTCGTTGTTTTAATAAATGGACTTTAAGTTTGACCTTTGTAGAGTATGGGCGTAATCGTTTTAGAATGATCGTAGAAAGAAAAAAGACGCTCGCTTAGACACTGGATTCACTTAATTTGTGTTATAACACCTTGTGTCAATTTAATCAATAATTAAATTCAGTATATTTAAAAAGAAATCTAGTAATGTATTTTGTATTGCAAATCATTTCTTGAGGAGGAAGAGACATCCACCGTAGACGACGCCTTGGGATAAGAATCATGTTACGGCTGGGAATTCATCGTATAAATTAACTTTAAACCAAATTTAACGAACCTGAATTAAAATTTCTTAAAACTTCTTCAAATATCGTTACAGCTTAGCGATACATAAAACACCACATTTGAAATGTCCCAGCAACATGTGCAGAATCAAACATAAGAATTCGATATCACGTTTGAGTCAGATTTGCTCTCATCTTTTAAGTGGGCTTTTAGGCTTCGTGGCGTATGATGGTGTGGAACAAGCTGCGGGTGCGTATTTACATAAATCCTACTTACAGAGAAAGCACACATAAATATTTCGAGTGTATATTGTCAATGGTTTTGATATGTCCTAAATAGGTATACACCCACATTCATACATAATCTGATCATAATATTGTCGCCAAGGCATTGTTGTGCCGCTACCGCAAGGCGCAGCCGGCACGTGGGCGCAGAGCTAGACGCTTGCCCGACCGAGTGGGATGGCTCAGCTGGTTTCGTTTGAGGCCCGCATTCAGATGATGATGATTAAAATAAACATTTAAAAGAAAAAACAAAACAAAAACAATGCAACACTTAAAAAGGAACTTGGGACAACAATGGAGAAAATATAAATATTACTATAGAACATTATGTGTAAATATAAAACAAAGGTATATATCTATAACAGTGGCAGAAGCCAGCGATACACTGTAAAGCAGCTGCAGAGACTCCCGCAGGTCTGCTAGGTAAATACACTCTAGCAGCACATGACGGAGCGAGAGGGCCCGACCACACAACACGCAAATAGGAGCAGGGATCTTCTTTAACAGGTGACTGTGTGAGAAGTAGCAGTGCCCAATACGCAACCGAACCAAACTTACTTCCTCCCGACGGGATAAGAGACAGGTCTCCCAGTTATCCGGAAGCTCTTTCACCCTTCTGAGCTTGTTATTACGCAGAGCAGACCACTCGTCACTCCAGCGTGCCAGTGCCGCTCTACGCACAATAAGCCCAAAGTCTTTCGCGGTGACAAAAACAATGTTGACACTTGGTTCTATGCTTGGAAGCCCGGGTTCGATTCCTGTGGCCAAACTACCTGACCCCTGAGTCTTTTGGGGGTTTTCCCGGATTACAAGGCAAATGCTGGGTAGGTTAATTACATCCCCCGAATTTCCTGTCCACTCATTTCATTTCCATTACCATTTCACATCATCTCTCATCTGGAGGTCTCTTTCAGGGTAGAAGTGTCGGCGGGTGTCTCGGCGGTGCATGGCAGGTTGATATGCTCTGAGGAAAACTAGTTCCTCCTCTGGTAGGTCGGTTACTGGTCTTCGCTCCTCCACTGGGACCATTTCGGGACCGCCAGCCAGGGACCGTTAGGTCTCAGTGGCTGGGCTCGTTGGTTCCACAGTAGGGGAGCGAGTTCGTTGTCCTGGCCTGTCGGAGAAAGTCTCTATCCAAGTAAACTGTAGGGACACTGCGCTCTACACTGTCGTGGCTCCTTAGGTCGGCCGACCTCTGTCTTCTTCACCTCATCCTTCTTCCCGGAGGTGCCTCACCTGGGGGCATAGGAACAATGGGCACAGCATGGTGACCTACCGTAATGAAATCCTAATCCTAGACGCTTGCCGAGAGAGAAAGAGACCGAGATAGTTCCGTGCTTCCCTCGCTGCATCGCGATTGTTATCGAATGATCGACTGCATTCTGGAACAATGACTAGAGGTATAAAACGCCGCAAAGCTTTAGAGCGGAGTCAGTTGTTAATTGAGTTGTTAGTTGTACAGCTGTGCGGTAATTGTGAGTGTGTGGACATTTGAAGCGTAACACAGTTATTTCTTTCCTTTGTTACGTGTGCAGCTGAGAATGAGATGATCTTGAAGACTGCTGTATTTTTATTGCTGCAAGGGGTGTACAAATTTACTTTTTACTGCAATAAAGAGCATTCGTGTTAAAGTATTTATTGGTAATGTCGTTCGGTTATCAACTTCAAGAAGGCGGATAACAGCACTTTTAATTCCACAAACCCACAAAGTCACAATATCATGTAATCATACATAATATCTTATTAGTATTGATAAGTTTTAGGAGCTCGAACCAAACTAATCATTACGAATAATTAACGTTAACTGTTACACCTTATTTTTAATTACTCAGTGTACATTCCTAAAATACGAATTGTTCATCTGAATTATATATCTGTATCTTTTTATTGTTTGAGCAGTCCCGTACAGTTTCGGGGAAATTCTTCCCTCCTCTTTCATTTACACGGGGATATATCTATCTGTTTCACAGTTTTGTTTTGCATTGTGTTCTGGAACCATATCGAAATAACTCCACGTTTCCCTTGCCTGTGTTCCAACAATTAATTTGTCCTGATTTCTTTGCTAATAAACCAAGCGTAATTTTCAAATCGCTGCTGTATACACTGGCATGGCTTGTTAGTTCTAATAAAGGGAACATACCATACTTCCGTTAAATATTATAAACTGTAACTAAAGTATTTCTGGTTATTTGATGTTAGTTGTGCATAATATGCCCGTAAATCACATGTTTTGCATTTCAAAACCTTTAATTAGCTTTTATTACATTTACTAAGGAAGGCCTTAATTCGACTATGATGGTACAGAGTGCCTGAATATATTTTAGTCCCATTTAAATATTAGGCTACTTAGCATTATAAGGATATTAGGCAGTTTCATAAAGAGTTCACAAGAAATTAGAACATTTTAATTTATATTTTCACTTTCTCTGCTACTGAGTAAAATAGAGGCATTCCATGGAAGTAATCATTTCTTCCACACTAGCCGTGTGCAGGTTGAGGTTTGAATGATTAGAGCCAGACTAAAAAATTCAATGCTACAGCCGGGATTTGAACTATGGATCTCCCGCTCTCCGTACTATGGCCAATATGCCGACATGACATTAAATTCTCCAACTGACTCATATGTTTCCCGGTGGATCACTAGGTGTTCTCATATGCTACGAGACACGCACCTTTAGTGGTGACTTACTATGCTCTATGTACTTAAGTCCCAGGCTTCATAGTTAAACCACAAATATTCATTTAGCTAAATTGATGGAAATAATCATTTCTTTCTAACTAGCCGTGTTTAGGCTAAGGTTTGAATGAGTAGAGCCAGACTGAAGCATTCCTGACTGAAAAATATGAGTCATGTGGAGAATTTAATGTCATGTCGGCAAGTTGGCCATAGTAGCTCAGTTGGTTAGAGCAACCGCACGGAGAGCGGGAGATCCATGGTTCAAATCCCAACTATGGCATTGAATTCTTCAGTCTGGCTCTACTCATTCAGATTAAATTGATATCAAAATTTAACCACAAAATCAGGATTCGAGACTTACCTAATTCGCCTCTCCCACTAAAGTAAACCTTCTGACAAAAAGAAGAAGAAGAAAATAAAAACGCTATGAAAGCATGTATTTTTTAAGTCCACATCGTTTCCACGGCCGGTTGACAATGTTGTCAAGCAACGTAACTCTTTAGCATCGTCCTACTGAATCCTCTCATAATTATAATAATGAGAATGTTCAGACATTGTGTATTGTTTCATATGTATCCTGCATATCCACATAGGAAATCCTTTTCTCTTCACACACTGTAATGTGAGCGAAAATTTGAGTTTTATAATTGAGTCTCAGTTAACAATCGTGCACTGATAGCCGAGCTGATTATAGACAAGTATGTAGGAATTAAACCTATAAAGATTTGTATCCCAGACACTATTTTTAATATTTTTATTGTAGAAATACGAAATATGTATGACACACATTGTAACATAACTTGCAATTGTTAAGGTTTACTTAAATTTATGACATTTATGCTGACACGTGAAAACTGAAACTCTCTAATCTGTTTTTAAACTAACTGATATAAATGTTTTATTTGTATATGTAAAACTAAATACAAATGGGAACTAACTTAGTATCTGGTATGTAAACCCTCTGTTTCTATTACTGTCCTTATTCTGTGGGGCATGAATGAGAACAAATGACTAGTGAAATTTTCATGAGAGGATACTTCGCATTATATGCTAGCAACGTTCATATAACAGATGAATGAGCTCGAGTGTTTACACAACCAATAATAATAATAATAATAATAATAATAATAATAATAATAATAATAATAATAATAATAATAATAATAATAATAATAATAATAATAACAATAATAATAATAATAATAATAATAATAATAATAATAATAATAATAATAATAATAATAATAATAATAATAATAATAATAATAATAATAATAATAATAATAATAATAATAATAATAATAATAATAATAATAATAATAATAATAATAATAATAATAATAATAATAATAATAATAATAATAATAATAATAATAATAATAATAATAATAATAATAATAATAATAATAATAATAATAATAATAATAATAATAATAATAATAATAATAATAATAATAATAATAATAATAATAATAATAATAATAATAATAATAATAATAATAATAATAATAATAATAATAATAATAATAATAATAATAATAATAATAATAATAATAATAATAATAATAATAATAATAATAATAATAATAATAATAATAATAATAACAATAATAATAATAATAATAATAATAATAATAGTAATAATAATAATAATAGTAATAATAATAATAATAATAATAATAATAATAATAATAATAATAATAATAATAATAATAATAATAATAATAATAATAATAATAATAATAATAATAATAATAATAATAATAATAATAATAATAATAATAATAATAATAATAATAATAATAATAATAATAATAATAATAATAATAATAATAATAATAATAATAATAATAATAATAATAATAATAATAATAATAATAATAATAATAATAATAATAATAATAATAATAATAATAATAATAATAATAATAATAATAATAATAATAATAATAATAATAATAATAATAATAATAATAATAATAATAATAATAATAATAATAATAATAATAATAATAATAATAATAATAATAATAATAATAATAATAATAATAATAATAATAATAATAATAATAATAATAATAATAATAATAATAATAATAATAATAATAATAATAATAATAATAATAATAATAATAATAATAATAATAATAATAATAATAATAATAATAATAATAATAATAATAATAATAATAATAATAATAATAATAATAATAAATAAACCCTCGTGCGACAGCCCTAAGTGGGCCAAGGACTACCAACCTGACTGCCGGCCTCACGCCCACTTGCTCACGGCAGAGGTGGACGATTATCCAACCGATACGGGGAGGAGATGTAGTCAGCATCTCGGTATCCTCCAACCGGAATGTTGGTTTTCATGGCCAGGGCCGCTTACCTATCGTAAGCTCCTCACTTTCGTCACGAAGCTGAATGGGCACAGGTCCTATACCCGGCACTTAAAACCCATAGTGTCATTTGTAGCAATAATGCTCCAGCGTATTTTGAGAAAAAATTAAAAATAACCTAGCTATTTATTTTATCTTGGAACGTTTACGTGCCGTGCATCTCAATTGTGACATTTGGAATTTACCTGATTTTTCGATTTTGTTAGTTCTAATAAAGGGAACATCCCGTACTTCCGTTAAATATTATAAACTGTAACTAAAACACCACTGGTTATTTGATGTTAGTTGAGTATAATATGCCAGTAAATCACATGTTTCGTATTTCAAATCCTTTAATTAGCTTTTATTATATTTGCTTAGAAAGGTCTTAATTCGACTATGATGGTGCATGGTGGATTATGATGGTACATATTTTAGGTTATATTTCACAAAACAGTACGTGCACCTTCTAAAAACATATTTTACTATGCAGGTGAGCTTTAAACGTTTATTCCTGGTGAATTTTAGAAGGAATGTATTGGGATTGGAATTGAGATTTCCTTACGAAGGGGATTTGGTACGCAGGCCACCATGCTGGGTCCATTGTTGTTATGCCTCCAAGTGGGGCACCCCCGGGAGGAAGGATGAGGCGAGAGGAGACAGAGGACGACCAACCCAAGGAGCAACGACAGTGTAGAGGGCAGGGTCCGAGACCTCCCCAGACAGGCCAGGACAATGAATTCACTCCCCCACAGCGAGACGACAACGAGCCCAGCAGCCGAGCCCTAATGGTCCCAGGCAGACGATCCGAACCGCAAAGGTCCCTGGCTGGCGGTCCCGAAGTGGTCCCAGCAGAGGAGCTAAGGCCGGCAACGGACATACTGGAGCAGGAAGTCATATCAACATGTTATGCGCCGCCGAGACAGCCACCGACACTTCTACCCTGAAAGAGACCACCAGATAAGAGATGATCTTCTTCTTCAGTCCAAGGGCTAGGCAATGCTGCCTGTTCCGGCTTAAAACATGTCTGACCATCGTTTTCGTGGTCTTCCCGGATGTCTCTTTCCTCTAGGTTTATAGTTTATAACTCTTCTTGTGATCCTATCTCTCGGCATTCTCTCAATATGCTCTCTCCATTCATTTCTATAATTTATTATTTTTTCTTCTAAAGAACTTACATCTAAAACTTCTCTTAATTTTTCATTTGGAATTTTATCTAAAATAGTACATCCCTTTACTGCTCTTAAAAATCTCATTTCGGCAGCCTGTATCTTGTTTTTGTCTGCTTTGTTAATGTCCATGTTTCAGAACCAAAAAGAAATGCAGGCACAGCCATTACTTTATAAAATTTCATCTGTGTTTCTTTTGTGGTTTTAGTTTTAAGGTTTCTATTTATTATGCCGTATATTTGCTGAAACATTGGTAATTTATTTTTAAAATCATTTTCATATTTATAACTGACATATGTTCCCAAATATTTAAAACCCGTAACTTGCTCTAAGATATCATCGATTACTATTTTGGTTCTAACAGTGTCTTTACTTCGAAACGCCGTTCTTTTTGTTTTATTTGTGGAAATTTTGAAATTATAATTCTTACATATCTTCTGTAAAATATATACTGCTCTTTGCAGCTCGTCTTCAGTTTTACTTATAAGATGAATGCCTCCGTTAATCTTAAACATTCACTCTCTAATCAGATCATCTATATAAATTATGAATAAACTAGGAGACAAACTGCAACCCTGTCTTACACCTTGATTTGTATGTATCCATTTACTATACATTCCATTTCCAATATGTATGCTGATTGCTGTATCCTTATATATAGATTTTAGAACTTTAATGAGATAATTTGGGTTGCCTCTTCGAGTTATGATTTCCAACAATGAGAGATGATGTGAAATGATAATGGAGTCGAATTGGAGGGACAGGGAAGAGACGAAACTACCTCAGCCATCCTGTTCGGTAGGAATGTAGTGAATGTAAATAACCGATGAAATAAACACCAAAGTATACTTTTTATTCACGCATTATTAAGTTAACGGGTGGAAACGTTGTGATAGCCTCTTTGTACTTGTGATCCTTTATCGGGTTGTCAATCTCATTTTCTTCGGTTAAAAGCACTTTCTCGCTAAATAGGTAGTGTTATATCTTGCGGCCTTTCGCCACGGGAGAAATGAAATCAATTTCTGTTGTTCACAGCAGTGCACTACATAATCCTGTTAAATATCGTTTCTATAGCTACTGGCTTAAAGTATGGCGATAATAACAATAGCCGTAATTTACTATATATGACATAATGTTTGTTTATTCCGGAATCGCCTGTAAAACGCCAGATCAGTTTCCACGGGGAGGCAAAATAATTAGTACGATTGTTGACTGGTGTTTTATTTTCGCTCCGCTTTCCTCACGTTTTTAAAATGTTAACCTTACACACATTTAATAACATTTAATTTCATACTAATGGTTATGGAAACAACACACAAACAAAAGAAGGTCTAACAGAAACCCAAGTGTACTTTATTAATTTACTGTATGAGGAAGTTTTCTAAAAACTAAAATTTAAAATCACTATTTCACACTGATGTATGATACCATTTAAACGCAACGTGTTTCCACAATGTCCAGTTATATATATTATTTAGTTCTGTTGTGTGAGATTAGGAATAATTCCTAAAAATTCCAATTGTTAGTAAAAATGGAACTAAATCGAAACTTTCTTGAAGAGTACCATGAGATTATGAATAGTCACGTACAGAATGCGACTGTTTTAATAACAATAAAATAGAATAAATAAGTCTACATCAGTGCACTCGTCTAAAGTTCTGTATAGCTATACAAGGGGCGTCCAGAAAGTAAGCTCTGTTTCAATTTATCTCCGCTGCAGCGCTGCGATCGCAGTTCCGCACATGTGCGGTAGAACCTCTGTACCAAGGAGAAGAAACGTGCTCCATTGTGAGATCGCTGTCAGCCACGTACGCTTTGTTGTGCTTGTTTACAGTGTTGGTGTTGATTGAAAATCCCGCCGCTTGTGAAATCAGATCTGTGATTCGTTTTCTGAATGCTAGGAAAGTGAAACCAATTTAAATTTATCGGCAAATTTGAGATATTTACGGACAAAGTGCGATGAGTGATACAATGGTGAGAAGATGGGTCCGACAGTTCAATGAAGGACGTAGTTAAGTGCACGATGAAGAACAAAGTGGGCGTCTATCTTTGGTTACAGAAGAACTGGTTCACGCGATTGATGACAAGATCGAGGGAAACCGCAAGTTTACAATTAGTGCATTCGCTATGAAGTTTCCCAGGATCTCACAAACACTATTTCATGAAATTGTTACCGAAAAACTGAAATTTCGTAAACTTTGCTGACGTTGGTTGCCAAAGATTCTTACTGAGCAACTAAAAAAAAAAAACCGAATGGGTTCAGTTTCTGACCCGTTGTGATGAAGGCGGCGAAGAATTTCTGACATAGATAGTCACAGGAGATGAAACTTGGGTTTCTTACGACACCCTGAAAGTAAGCCTACAAGCTTAATTTTCTGATATTCACCTTCTTAGGAAAGGGAAACAAACAGAAAAAATCTTAATTCACAATAACTAGGATTTGAACTCTTAAATTCTTGAATATGAGGTGGACACGATATCCCCGCATCACAAAGCAGAGCTTCGCCCTTCTTTATAGGATTTCCGTGAATAGTCACATATAAAAATAAATTCTTTTAATACAGATAAAACAACATGACCTTCTCCGTGGTGCAGGAGCATCCGCCAGGCCAAGGCCTACCGCCTGACCGCTGCATCCTCCATCTCTGCTCACAGCATAAATGGAGAACAATACAGAAGTTAGGACTTAGCTCTCTGAACCCCTTCTGGTCGGTGAATTTGATCTTTAGACTTGAGCCACTAGTTTTATAAATAGCTCCCCTAGGTACCTCTCGAGGCTGAGTGTACTCTGGATGGGAGAAAATCCCCACATCAGTACTGGGAACTGAAGCCCAGCCTCCCGCTTGGAAAGCCTGGCTAAGGGGACTATCATATAGTCGAATAATATTGAATACAACTGCTTAAAAAGTTGAAATGGGATAAACAAAATGTGCTCTACTAGTAATCGATCATACAATTAAATTCACCACTGTATGGTTGGCAGAATCATCTGCTAACACTATTTGATTATCTGCAGAACAACAAATTATATGTCGAATTTTCTCTCATTGTCATATAAAATTTAATAAGAACTTACTAGTAGTCATACATACTTTGTTTCTATTTAAATTGTTTGCAAAAACTATACTTAAATGGTTTCAGGGGACCTCAAAACGTGTAATATCTATACAGGACCTTTAATAAAATACGCGCAATATAGGTAAACGGTAGAAATAAAAAAGATCTTAAAACCTGTAAAGGTTGAATTCCTAAATGGAAAGCTAATCTAATTAGCTTTCAATCGGTGTTTGTATAGCATAGTTTGAGAACCCCTGGTGTAAGGAAACGTATTTGTATGACTAATTACATTTAAAAACGACTACATTACTCACAGCACGGGCGTTAGAGTGAGGTTATGTATGCAGGCAAACCCTGAAGTAGCTAAATTACTTGCTTCTTCGTGCACAAGCATTTCGTGGCAGACTTCGTGCAAATGAATTATGAGACCCCGACTAGCACTAACGACCCACGACGTTTAAAAACATATTAAATTCCATATCATGAAGCGGCTCGGCTTTGTTTGAAAAAAAAAAAGACAAACAAAAAGAGCTGATGGTAGGTGGAAACGTTGGGCATACATAATAAAGAGAAAGAGAGAAACACAAAAGGAAAATGAAAAGAGGGGGAGATGAAGAGACCGTTTGGAAGGAAGGAAATAGCTACATGTGTGAAAAACCATTTCTCATCGCCTCGTCTGTCTTACTCTGAACACTCGGTTAAAATATAACAAGCTGGAAACTGGTTATTGTTCGAAAGAAAGGAGAATTGAGCAGAACATTAATTTCCAGCGCTTCAAGCCGCTCTCATTAGCGTTATGAAGTCATTTGATTTATTTCAGATGGCAGGCAAAGGATAGGGCTGTGTAATCCAAGCCAAAATGGTGAATAAAGTCTTTGCGTAGCCAATGTCGTTTTTGTTATTAAAACCCTCGGATTCACTCCCTCTTTAGATCCGCCTCCCGGAAGAATATTAAAACAAAACACATAGGTATGTTCAAGTGATGTGTAAATACGAGGGCTGTTCAATAAAGAATGATCCCAATTTTTTTAACAACGCACCTTTAGTCATCCTCATAATTTTGATGGTCCTTCTCAAAATAGTCTCCCCTGGATGCAATGCTCCTGTCCCAGCGTTTCTGTCAATCTTCAAAATCAATTTTTGAGAGATCCTTCAAAATCGCATCCGCAGCCTTCACCACTGCTTCTGTTAATGGATAATGCCTCCCACGAAGGCGTTTCTTCAAGTTAGGGAATAGCAAAAAATCACATGCGGCTAAATCCGGACTATAAGGAGGGTGAGGGATGCACTTCACGTTGATTTTTCCTACATATTCAGCAACAACATTGGCAATGTGCGGCCGCACATTATCGTGGTGCTTCATGGAAATGTGGTCATTTGCGCAATGTTTTCAGCACATCCCTGTAGTACTGTCCAGTTACTGATTTGTGTGCAGGTACAACATGCTGATAAACCATCCATGAATATCAAAGAATGAGATGACCATAACTTTCCCAGCAGAAGCAACAACTTTTGTTTCTTTGGGGGTTGGTGATGATGAAGATTTCCACACTCAGCTTTGCTGTTTGCTCTCAGGATCAAAATGATGTAGCCAAGTTTCATCATCAGTGATTACGTTTGAAAGAAACTCCGGATCTTCCTCTAACATCAACTTTAACTGCATACAGATCTGCATACGAATATCCTTTTGTTTGGGAATCAACCCATCGTGCACAAACACGTCTCATGTGCAATGTTTCTGTCACTAACGTGTGGGTGGCACCCAATGAAATGTTGAGTATTTCAGAAAGTGATCTTAAGGTAATTCGTCGATCCTCTCTCAAAATTGCAGCAGCAGTGTTGATGTTTTCTTCCGTAAGCGCAGTAACTGGAGCACCGGGTCCACCTTCCTTTAATATTGATTGTCTCCCCTCTTTAAACATTTTAAACCACCTTCTAGCTGTGCTGTAGGGAAGAACAGACTCTCCGTAGGCCTCCTGTAACAGACGAAGGCAGAATTTCAAAGCCGCATATTGTTCCTCGCGTGTTACCTCCATTGCAGTGGTAGGAGATACTGAACATGTGTGAACTTACCTGGTTCTAACAGGCGGAACCCAGGAGTACCAACAATGAAACTACTACGGAGTGTTTGTTTCACATTAAGCTAACAGAATATAATAAGGTTGAATTTTAGTGCGAAAAATTATGGCCGTAAAAAATTATGATCATTCTTTATTGAACAACCCTCGTAAAATCAATTCTAACCCCGAGTTAGTCAAGTTCATGGCGTGGGGGATCAAGGTTCAGATCCCATTTAATTTGATAGGGACTTTTTTTGAGTCACCGGGACAGTGACAGGAAATATCCATTACCTATCTGAATACCTACTTGGAGTTATATGTACATCCACTAGAGCCGAGCGCGAGAAAGAAATTGAGAAATTTGAGTTGCTTTTGTTTTTGTATTTGTGGAGCTAAATGTTGTGGTTCTCAGCGTCCCGTTGTATATAGAACGTGCAAATCCCTTAATTTTGACTAGAGGGCCCTTTATCAGGCTTGTTCTTTATTGTTGTTAATATGTAATGCAAGTTTTTCCTCGATTAGCAAGAAGAGAATGCAAGAAGGAGCTTTTGTAAGAATGGGACGCAGAAAGTGATAACGTAACGTATTTTCCCATATTTACAGAGGCGTCTAATGCTCCTTTCACAAACAAACACATAGCACATATTATGACAATAACATTTTAAGCAATTACCTGTCCTTTTTAACATCGTCATTAACTTTAAAGTTAGTTAATCTGCGAATAACAGAATCGTCAGAAATCATGAAACAAACGCCCTACGGTTATTGCATATTTGAAGCATTTCATCCTTTTATACTTTACTCCAAAAAAAATGACGAGCGAGTCTGACAAGCGTTGTCAAACCGTCGAAATAGCCTAAAGCACTCTGCATGTCACTTGTCGCAGTTCATAACCGAAATCAGATATTGCATTAAGCTCAGCTTTCAACTTTGATAGACTGAAATAAAAAAAAGAACATAACAATTAACAGTTAAAAATTGTGACACAATGTGGCGGTTTTATTTGTTTGAAACTGAAGCTTTCAGTGAGATGTAATAAGTAACCCAGATAGCATATCCGGTTTACCATATTTAAAAGAAAATTTGCGGTGTAGTAATGACCGTTTCTGGAGAACTGTGATACTTCTTCCGTTCATAATTAAAAACTGTATACAATCTATTAGAATAGAAAGAATGTATCTATTCCTATCACTTTGCTTATTGTGTTGCTTTACTGACAGTCTGTAAGCTGATCATTAATATTCATACGACCAAACGGCGAACTGAATACATGCATTTTTACGTCAGCGTGAATTCCCGTGCTTCTTTATCTTTTCACTAAAATGTACCTACTAAGTCGGCACTTCCTACTTTTGTCCAATTACTGACTTCAGAGCTAAACAGAAGACACGAAAAGCAACAAAGTGCATTTCTAATACTGCAACCGCATAACCATTTACAGGTTGTGTATACATTGGGTTGCGGACGTCCTAGTCGCTTTATTACATTTTTTCTTCGCAAATCTCTTTATCCATTTTATTTCTAAAAATGGAATCCACCGAGTTCATAGCTACCATTTGAGAGAAGTTCAACAGTCACAAAGATTTGAAAACCTCGCTATCGGCCGCTGCACACAACAAAGAGTAACTGTTTTGCGCTAAAGCATTAGTTGTACTTGTACTAGGAAACTCAAAATTGTCTCATCTGCTGATCACCTACAAATTCCAAGTTTATAACAGTGTTTAGAAACAGGACTGTAAAAACACACCGTATTCAAAGCAACATAAAGCAACAAAGCAAAGGCTGATAGCGCTAGGAGTTGTAAACATTCTTTGTATTTGGAGATAGTTGCAGTTAAACTCTATAGATAGTAGCACTTCCCAGAGATGACCAAGAACTGCTCTGGCGTTGCCTATGTTAATTAACGTGCACATCGAAACTGTGCTAGTTTAGTTAACTCATGTGCACGTCGGCCGCTGCCTTTGACGAACCCTTATAATCGTTTTACAACCCTGGCCCTCCTTTTCCCAGACCTTTCTGCAAGGTTACCACCTTTCTCGATACGTCATGGGTATCGTACGAGGTTTCGTCTGAATAAATTATCTTATGTCCATTACTGCAAAACTTCCAAGCTACAAGTCTACTGGATTCCATAATAACCCTTATCTTATTCAAAGTGCGGTATTTGATACCCAACTCCTTTAGGAGACCACGCAAAGTGCAGTGCCCATAAGAAAAATCACAAATTTCTTGCAAATGTGCAACCAATTCGTCTAAGGTGGGCGCTCTCCCTTTTGCATAGAATCTATAAATTTCTTGAATTAAATCGCATGTGAAATTATCTACTTTAGAGAAACGTTTCCTTTTGTTTTCACACTTGATCGGCGTCTTTGGTATTCCTTTCGTCACAATATTCCTTACTGTATTTCTGTGAATACCCAGAATTTATCATCAGGTTCATTGCATGACCCATTACCAAGATTATTTTTCAGCACATATTTATATGTGTTCAAAATAAGCGCTTGAATTTGCTTAGAAACAGTTCCCGTTATAACTTTGTTTTCTGGGGATTTTCCAGTAACATAACTCGGCCCAGTTATTCACACTATTGTCATCACTTTGATTATTTTCACTTGACTGTAAGGTATCTACTACTTCATTTGCAATTACCACTGCATTTCCCTCCCACGGTCTCCACATCGTGACACACAACGAATTTCTGCACGTAATGAAACAGATCAACTGGAAGTTGGAACATTAGCAACTGAGACTCCTCGCGGAGTAAACATGCGACTGTCATTTCAAGAAAGTCAAAGTTGCTATTGGTTCTCAACGACAGTGTTCCATTTTTGAGATAGATTTATGACGGTCATTAGTGGGGAGAGGGTAGTTTCCTTTGAGGGGCAAACTGCACACGCGTTCGCTAAATAGACTCTACACAACCAATGCCTGTCTGCGCGCCTCGGTAGCGTAGATGGTAGCATGTCTGTCTCACGTTCAAGAGGTCCCGAGTTCAAATCTCGGTCAGGGTGAGTTACCTGGATAAGGTTTTGCCGGGGGTTTCCCTTATCCTGAAGGACGAATGTCGGGTAACTCTAAGCTCATTATGGACCCTGGACGCATTTGAGCATCATTTCACTCGTACAATCGCCGTCCAATATGACTTAACGTTGCAGGACGTAAAATCACAAAATAATGCCTGTCTGTAGCATTTGTCCTCTACGCATGTGCAGAGCTTTAAACGTTACATGATGTGCTAGCACAAGAGAAGTGTGCTACCTGCAATGTTGCCACATACTCATGCTATCGCTGTCTACTTACTGCACATTAAGCAATATGCGCGGTAAATACAAATGACGAATGAAAAGAGGAAAATGGCCTCTACAAGACAAATATTCGGGATTCACGAGCTGTTGTGCTCCTAAACAGCAGCCGTCCCTGATAACACCTTACTTTGCTCTGAACGCCTAAATCATCTGGTCCGTGTCTAATATTAGCACTATAAACTGACATTTTTAGAGGTATTTTCCCTCGCGTTTAACTTCGGATATGTTATGAATCTCCATGTTTTTGTTTATAAACTAGATCATGTTATTCAAAATGTTACTAGAAATAAAAACTGTGCAGCAAAATAGGGCAAGGAGAGGATTTTTTTAATATATGCATCTCCCCGAACAAAGTTTACGAAATATAATATAACCACACTATTATGTATAATTATTTCTGATTTATACTCTGTGGAGGATAGTGCAAAACCGACAAAAAAGTGAAATACCCCTCTTTGTTAATTTTTTTCACCTTTATATTGTTCCTTGGTGTGGTAAAAAACACGATTTAAGTATATTAGAGTGAACAGATGTGACAAAATCTGTCTATGCTGTTGGTTTGACTGTTGAATATTTATTTTCATTGTCATTATTCCCAAGTCTATTATGCAATATTTAACAACCATTTGTTTAGCGCGTTAGTTAACGTTTTTACATACTCATTGCTTTAGAGTTAATTAATTTTATATTAACTGAAAACTCAACAAACATATGTTTTCTGCTTGAAATTGAGGCCAATTTTGTTTCGTTTTTCGTTCTTTGAAACTAATTACCACTATTTAATTTCAGCTAGAAGCAAAAATGTATGTAAACTTAGGCATTGTATACCTAAATTATAGGTAATAGTTCTATTTTCTCTAGCAAGAGCATAGAGAAAATATTGTATTCCATTAAAAATTTGCATGAGATTTTAACGAAAATGTTTTGAGGCTCTCATAATACTACTAAACCCTTTTCTTTAAAAAAGATCTGAGTTTATTCTGTACGTTATACAACTGTCTTTCTGTGAACAACATAACTGAAGATCGAAAACTTGGTTACATTCCAGTTCAACAACTTTCAAAGATTTAATACGAAAATAATATAAGCTTTTCTCAAAAATGGCTATAATTATTTTAATTAAATCAAGATATGTTCAAATTATTTGCAGAAATACGAAATGTGTATTTAAATTTTCTGAGAATAGTCTCCAACGATCTCTTCGTTCAAAAATTACTTCCATATAACTAGTAAATCACAAAAGTAGAAAAAGTATTACTCCTTACAAATACGGGGATCAGTCAAAAAGTAATGCCACCTTTTTTTCCTTAAATAAGAAAGTTATGTGAAAACTTTGAATTTGGCGCAATTCCTCAAACCTTCTTCTCCAATCCCCTGCAGTAGTAACTTCCTAACCAACAGGTGGCAGCACTGCATCTTGTTGCAAAATGGCTGACATCGACATTCCAATTAGACAGCGTTCTGTGATTGAATTTTTGACTACGGAAGTTGAAACGCCAATTCGCATTCACAAAAGGCTAAAAAATGTGTATGGTGATGCAACGGTGGTTATCAGCACTGTTAGACCATGGGTTCTTCGCTGTAACGAAGCTGAAGGGCAAACACCATTGGCAGATGAAAAGCGAAGCGGCAGGCCGGTGACTGCAGTGACTCCATGCAACAGTCAGAGAGTCGATGACATCATTTGTGGTGATCGCCGGGTAGCAACAGGTGAATTGTGTCACATTACCTCCCTCAGTAAAGGCAGTGTGATGACGATTATTCAACAACTGGGTTACTCAAAAGTTTGTTTCGTTGGCTACCAAGAAACAAGGAAAACAACAGCCTCCGAACACTTGCAGCGCTTCAATTTGGAGGGAGAGGAGTTTCTGGACAAAATTGTTACTGGAGACGAAACGTGGGTTCATTTTTTTGAACCTGAATCAAAGAGGCAGCCAATGGAATGGCATCACACAACGTCACCGAAGAATAAATAATTCAAAACTCAGCAGTCGGCAGGGAAAGTTATGGCGACAGTGTTTTGGGATGCAGAGGGTGTGCTAATGATTAGTTTTTTGGAGCAGGGATGCACAATAAATTCTGTCCAATACGTCAGAACTCTCAAAAAGCTGAAAGCACGTCTTCGCCGAGTTCGCTCAACAAAAACTATGACGGATGTTCTTCTTTTACATGACAATGCAAGACCACATGCCAGCCGTTACACCACTACAGAAATTGAGAAATTGGGATGGCAAGTCTTACCTCACCCCCCATACAGCCCTGACCTGGCAACATCAGACTTCCATCTGTTCGGGCCACTAAAGGAAGCTCATCGTGGGATTCATTTTGAAGATGAGGAGGCTGTGAAAACGTCCGTGCGTCAATGGCTTAGTGTGTTTTACCACTCTGGAATACATGCCCTAGTTAAAAGGTGGACCGAAACTGTGGAAAAGGACGGAGATTATATTGAATAGTGACAAATTAATCCCCAATGTTGTAGTTTTCAAGCAATGTAAATTGGATTCAATTTTCTTGGCAATTAAAAGAGAAAAGAATAGGAGGCACTACTATTTGACTCACCCTCTTATATACCTCGCTAAAGTACACACTTTATACCCAATTAAATGTTAGCAGTAATTATAACCACTCCCAGATATTCTTTGTTATTGATTTGACTTTTTGAATACTTACATCGGGAAGTCGTTATACATATGTTTACTACCTTCCTGATCATATAGATACTGTCTCATAAGCAATGTTGCTTTTTAAGAAAAATAATTATCTGAAATGTGTTCTGACAAACAATTAAGCAATTTTCTAAGTACATACCGTTAGATTCTATGGTCTTGAGCCAATGTTCAGCAAGGTTTATTATCCCACCATGATAGCAGTCTCTGGTTTTTTATGTGAAAAATTCGGTGCTTCAATGTTGTCAACATTTCTTCCATGTACAAGATGGGCTATGGATCGATAAAGATGATAATCTGATGGTGCGAGATCAGGGCTGTATACTGGGTGTGGTGGCAGTTCGATTCCTCCCGGCTTCTGAATTACTTCCATGGTTGTTCCTGCAGTATGGTGTATCGCATTGTGCTGTTGTAATAGAACCCTATTTCGGTCAACTAAACTGGATATCTGAGTCTTAAAATTGCATGAACCCATTGCAGTTATTGAGAATAAAGACCCGCATCAATCGCCCGCGCGTTTGGAACAAACTCCCTTTAAAATTCCACCAGACACCCAATATTACCTTGGGACCGAACTGATTTTTTTTAACGATGACTTTGGAAGGTTGGCGGGGACCAAGCCACTGTTTCGAGGCATCAGATTTTCGCTAATATGCCCATTTTTCATCCTAAGTGACAATTTATCTGACAAATCTATCATCCATGGGATTACGGATAAGCTGACGACAGATATCCACTCTACGTTCAGCCTCTTGAGGTGTCAGTTCTACAGCTTCTGTGTGATATTCCAAATGTCTTAATGTGGCGATGTATGGTATATTCTGACGCACCAAGTTCTTGTTAAAGCCTATGGGTACCTTTTTGCGGATTTTCTTGTAAAACTTGGCGTGTATCCTTAATACTGCATACTTCAGGTGCTCCACAACGTGGTAAATCTTAATATTTTCGTCTCTATTGCTGAAACGTTGTAAACATCGTATCACATGCTCACTAACGACGCATTACCCTTCCACTTTTCATATAGTCTTCGAACTGCGGCAAAGGCTTTATGATCTTGTTTTCAGTAGTGTTTTAGAACTTTGTCACGAGGTCTACCCGAAAGTTCGAACACTCCGGCCTCTATCAGCCCGGGAGCGATGGAAAACTCCAAAGGTTCTTTCCTTGGGGCAATACCTGGAGTCTAAAAAGCCCTCCCCCATCTCAAGACGGGTGGAAGTGGATACGCCACTTACGCGCGTCAACCCCGCAGGGAAGACTACCGAAAACCTCGGTGGGTTGCCTCGTGATCTAACACACCCTCTACACCCTCCGGGTGGTCGAAGCCTGGCCGAAGGTACCCGATCTCCAGCGGGTGTGGGGAACACACTGCCCTCTCGAGTCCAACCCAATCTGAACAACTCCCCGACGGGAGGGGTTCGAATGTTCGGTCCGATGTTCCTCTGGTAGCGTCAGAGGTACCACCAGTGCTAAGGGTCTGCAGCGCTCGCACCACAGCAGCTGAAGGGGACGGATCCCCCCCTCTACGGGAAGTGGTTTATGACTTTAAGTTCAAACTTTGTTATCTGCATTTTGTGATTGTTTATTAACAACTGAAGACAGACATATGCCCGCATTATACGCAACACTAGTAATGACATCCTGTAAATAGCATTGCCAAAACAAAGAAGCCCAATAAATTTTTCAGAACACCAAAATCAAAAATCCGACATTACTTGTGAGAAACCTAATATTATTAACTCTTAAAACTCTTGTGCTTTATACTTTTCTATCCTTCGACTCCAATTTAATTCCAACGAACTGTGTAATAAAACCATTTCTACATTTGCTTTTATCGATTAACAGATAAAGAATATACTTCTGAAAGAAAACTTTCTTGTAAAACACTTAGTGGAAGTCATAACATCTCAGAATTTTCTCCTATCAAGTGTTCCTCCTCCATTTCGAAGTGAACAAAAATTTTGTATGGTTACCTCGCCACTCTTCAGTTTACCTACATCATGAAAGATTAGAGAAATCTTGGATCTTTATCAAACAATTAGAACGGTGTAATCTGACAGCATGCATGTAAACTATTACATGTAAACGAATGCACTATTTCATAAGATTGTTCACCAGTTTGTTGCCTCCTCCCTCATAGAAGTTATGCATATTATACTAAATCATACTTGCTTTGAAATTATTATTATTATTATTATTATTATTATTATTATTATTATTATTATTATTATTATTATTATTATTATTATTATTATTATTATTATTATTATTATTATTATTATTATTATTATTATTATTATTATTATTATTATTATTATTATTATTATTATTATTATTATTATTATTATTATTATTATTATTATTATTATTATTATTATTATTATTATTATTATTATTATTATTATTATTATTATTATTATTATTATTATTATTATTATTATTATTATTATTATTATTATTATTATTATTATTATTATTATTATTATTATTATTATTATTATTATTATTAATTATTATTATTATTATTATTATTATTATTATTATTATTATTATTATTATTATTATTATTATTATTATTATTATTATTATTATTATTATTATTATTATTATTATTATTATTATTATTATTATTATTATTATTATTATTATTATTATTATTATTATTATTATTATTATTATTATTATTATTATTATTATTATTATTATTATTATTATTATTATTATTATTATTATTATTATTAATATTATTATTATTATTATTATTATTATTATTATTATTATTATTATTATTATTATTATTATTATTATTATTATTATTATTATTATTATTATTATTATTATTATTATTATTATTATTATTATTATTATTATTATTATTATTATTATTATTATTATTATTATTATTATTATTATTATTATTATTATTATTATTATTATTATTATTATTATTATTATTATTATTATTATTATTATTATTATTATTATTATTATTATTATTATTATTATTATTATTATTATTATTATTATTATTATTATTATTATTAGTATTATTATTATTATTATTATTATTATTATTATTATTATTATTATTATTATTATTATTATTATTATTATTATTATTATTATTATTATTATTATTATTATTATTATTATTATTATTATTATTATTATTATTATTATTATTATTATTATTATTATTATTATTATTATTATTATTATTATTATTATTATTATTATTATTATTATTATTATTATTATTATTATTATTATTATTATTATTATTATTATTATTAATATTATTATTATTATTATTATTATTATTATTATTATTATTATTATTATTATTATTATTATTATGATTATTATTATTATTATTATGATTATTATTATTATTATTATTATTATTATGATTATTATTATTATTATTATGATTATTATTATTATTATTATGATTATTATTATTATGATTATTATTATTATGATTATTATGATTATTATGATTATTATGATTATTATGATTATTATTATTATTATTATTATTATTATTATTATTATTATTATTATTATTATTATTATTATTATTATTATTATTATTATTATTATTATTATTATTATTATTATTATTATTATTATTATTATTATTATTATTATTATTATTATTATTATTATTATTATTATTATTATTATTATTATTATTATTATTGTTATTATTATTATTATTATTATTATTGTTATTATTGTTATTATTGTTATTATTGTTATTATTGTTATTATTGTTATTATTATTATTATTATTATTATTATTATTATTATTATTATTATTATTATTATTATTATTATTATTATTATTATTATTATTATTATTATTATTATTATTATTATTATTATTATTATTATTATTATTATTATTATTATTATTATTATTATTATTATTATTATTATTATTATTATTATTATTATTATTATTATTATTATTATTATTATTATTATTATTATTATTATTATTATTATTATTATTATTATTATTATTATTATTATTATTATTATTATTATTATTATTATTATTATTATTATTATTATTATTATTATTATTACAATGCCAACAACTTAAGCATCAGGAGATGGGTGTGTCGAGATGTCTGAATTTAATAATACAATTATTCTGTGAATTTTATATTAAAGGTTTCGTAATTATGTTAATATAATTTTAATTTACGTCCTCCAACGTCGTCATATCAGAAGATGTATTGTTGCGTATATGGTCTGAACAAGATTTGGAAAGGATTCTAATTACTGGAATTTAACATTTCATTTCCTGAATTGCAAGTTTGAATACGTCTGTGTGAACTAGTGATTCACATTTCTATATCAAGGGATAGAGTCATTGAAATTGTGGATACTTATTGCTTAGCAATCAAAACAAAGGAAGATGTAAAAAACTGATTCTCAATCATGTAAACACGGAAGTAGGAAGGACCAAGCAGGAATTAGAATATTTAGCATGGGAACCGTCAAAATGACCGAGCGGTCTTGGGAAACGCCGACATGTCAATTGGCGGCCATTTTGGTGGAATCTTTATTTAAATGATAGAAGTCAGTACGGGCGAGAGATTCGTACAGAATCTTATCACAAAGTCTATGCACGAAGTCAGGTCTGATCACAAAAGTCTGTTGGTGTATGTTTAAGTCGAAACAGTGGAGGAAGTGCATCTACACTAAATTGCATTCTTCTATAGCAATTTCCATCACGAACTAGGAATCTTACCTCTTCACGACTACATTTGCAGGATCGCCCGTCGTTTCTTTTCCACGCTGCAAGAAGCTCCAGGAGCTGTGCATTATAACATCGGCGTCCGCACGCGCCAACTCTCACGCTTAAAGAGGAGACTACCACAGGACCTGCTTCTGAGTGATACATCTGATTCCAGTGATCCTAGTGCTTCGTGTGTGTCTTACATCTCCAATATTTACTTAATTCCTCAGAGAGTATTATTGGAGTTCTAACTTAATGTAGATAGGGGGCGGCCTGTTGGCCTACCCCTGAGTGTTATTGTTCTTTAATTTATTGTTCTCTTACTTTCTTTTCGCTCTTATCTGTAAAGCATTGTACTGCTGATCGATCAATAAATAATTATAAATAAAGGTATAGCAATTTGTCCAAACACCTACGCAACCCTACACCAAAGGTACTTTTCACTACGTCATAATTTATATAATATTTCAATTTCACCCCTGAGCTCTTCAAGATGTGGGAGTGCCTTGTTCTGCACTACCAAGTTATAGAATACATTGTTAATGTGCTTTGACACTGGGTGTTACCTTTAATCCCCCTCATGTTCTTATCTCGTACCAGTTAGTTCCACCATCTGTTCCCCAATCACTAAGTTCTTCATCCTCCTTACAACGCTGGTTGCAACAGTATAAAATGGAGTATTGTACAAATGATTCCATATTTCATAAAGCTTTGAGTTGCCATATATTAGTCTTTCAATATAAGGTAGAACTCCGGCAAAAAGCTTATACAGACCGAGATTCCAACTTGGACGTGAGGCAGACACGCTACCATGTACGCTATCGAGGCGGGCACAATTATAATGGAAATCGTTTAGAAATAGGGACCAGCCTGGCATATTCTAGGTAGTTGATTACGATTAGCATGGGGCTGTTACACCTCTTCCTTACAGCTCTAAATTGCCCGTAAGTCACTGTAGCATAATTACATAATTATAATAACAACAATATAATTAAATCTAATGCGCCTTACACTTGTTATACCATTAAAAAGATATGAAATATTAAACCTGTTGAATTTGTTAACTGTTAAAGGCTATAATGTTTTTAATTTTAATACATAAATGATGTGTGCCAAAGACCTGTTGTCTTAAAGTGGTCCTGGAATGGGATTCTGAAAGGTTATGGCGCGAATTTTATAACCCCTTATTTCAGTTAAAGGTTAATGGAAATAGTAAAACTTCAAACAAAAATCTTATTCTAAAATCAACATCTGTTGATTATATTTTCAAAATTGTTTCACGTTTGCTACCTTCATTTTATTTCTTAAGCAGAATTCCTTTAAATACAATTTTTCTTTTATAACTAAAAACTCCTGTTTCGTAAAAAGCCCTTTAGGTTATGTATTCCACATTTCAGCTAAATTCTTCTGCTAAGATCTAAAATTTCCAGCCCATTTTTTTAGGTTAAGTTGAATAATTTAATAATATTTTTCAATCGATGAACTTTAGCTTTATCGAGTAGATGATATTTATGATATGAGTTTCAAAAAAGAGATAGGCTTTATAAATTATGTCGTTAACTGATATGTGATATAAGCTCGAAATTAAGGCTTAAATTTAAAATGTTGTGACTATGAATACTCGTTACAGAATGTTTTGACGTTACATTTCTCTACCACTTCCTGGTGTAGAGGAGGTATCGTACTTCACTAGAAAATTCAATGCTCATTAGAAACCACAGAAACATTTTTGAGAAAAGTTTGGTGCATATGGCTGTGAACAAAGTAATTGAATAACAAAACTGTAGAATAATATGACCAATGTTTTCAAGTATAAACATGGAAATCTCCATGAAATTCTCTCCTTCTAGACTTTCTAAAACGGTAGTTGGCTGTTTTTAAAATGTTCCATATCTTACGCATTTCCAAATTAGTGTTACCCGAAGGAATATTTGAAAATTAGGCATTCACTTTTATCACTTTTATTATTGTTTCCAATAGTTCATTAATTATGATGTTTGAATTTATTCTTCCATCATTATGAAATAAACATATTAAGTACATTGTGACGCGGAGGCTATGGTCAAGGTTATCGGGAAGTCGCACCGGGTAGTAGGAAAGTAAACAGATAAGCAACGCACTCATCCATGGAATTGCTATCTACATAACATGAGTCTTCTGGAAATGTCTTCATCCCAAACTTCCTGAAGAAATTTTTAACGCTCTGTATAAGAAGAGCTCTTACAAGTTGAGTCAGTGAGTGGGTGAATTTAAGTGAACTGGATGCGAAATTACGTCGCAAGGAAAGAGAAGTGACAGTGAAACTGAACTAGTTCATATTAGTGAAGTAACAGTGTGAGCTAAGTGAACTCTTGGAGAAAACTAAACTAAGGTATTAAGTGACCGAACAACGAGTAAAGTGACTATTAAAAAATTGGACTTAACTTATAAATTTCCAATCTTCTCCAGAGAAAAATACACTTCAAATTACCGAATGACACCGTTAAGCATCTTTAAATAATATCAATTAAAGACACACACGTTGAGCACTAATAGCAATTAATAAATCTGCCTATATTATGAAGTTTTGTACCCTAAACAAGAGTGTATCGCAGGATCAGCGTTGTCCATATTTTCCAATGATTACTTTTCAGTTAACGTGGGTAAGCAAGAGCAGGCAATTGTTTCCTTTCTCGTGAGTGGATCTTGTTAGGGAGGACCTCAATGAATGCTAATTGCCGGTGTAGTTCCAAGGTTTCCCGTTCTGAAACACTAGAAAGCAGATTAACATCTGAAATCTCTCGCCTGGGGTGATTCTAAGGATTATTATTATAACGCGGAACGCACGCGCGAGCATGCGCAAAAGCAGCCAGCCGCGGGAAACAAAACGCTATCGCGGTTTCGGCCATCTTAACGTTTTCAACGCCCAGGAACAACAACCGGGCAAATTATACACATCTTCAACAACACCCAATTCAATAAAGCTACGCCCAGGTCGTTTGCCTTAGCTGGAACACCATTTCTTCGGTTCGTCATCAAGAGCAGGTTAATAGGAAAGTCTGTGTTTAGCCTAATATGGAAACGAATAAAAGCCGGATCGTTCTTAATTGCAGAGCGATGCCCTCGTCGGAATTGGTGTGCTTGTGTGCTTCTAATGCTAAAACTGCCTTCATATATCAGTGTCTTGCATACTATATGTTGCAAGAATACTGTGTTATAGAAAGAACCACAATTTTAGTGCTCAACACAACCATATTTTAAACATAATAGGATTCGTAGAAGTTTAGATATTTAATTCTTTATTCAGATCCAGAAAAGAAAGTGTTGTGAAATGTAGCATACCCTTGCGTAATGACAGTCAATTTGTTTTTCGTTCCCATTGCATTTGAAAGGAGGTTATGTAACTGTGTCAGATATCTTCCTCGAAATATCTATTATAGGTCACCATGGCAACATCTAGAATTTTCCCAGTGTTCTGAGGGCGATCGGTGAATCGAAGAGAGTTAATCTATAACCAGATCTACAGCAGCGAATATCGCCAAAAAAAGAAAGGAAAACATATCTACTAGTCTCATGATAGACCCAAGCCTACCTAAGCTATTTTAGTAAAGGTATTCCAGATAAACATTTACATAAATTGTGTTCATACATATTTTGTTGCAAATGCAAAAGAAGTACAGAAGTTGAAGTGAAAGCAAGATACGTAAGTGAAACCTGGCTAGTTACTTTTGGTCTTTGTATATGAGAAATAAATTAATAATAATTGTTATTAATGCTTGTTATTATTATAACTCTTTAATCTGATAGCTGATCTTAAACTTACTTTTTGTGCTGAATTCGAAAATAATCTCCCACCACGTCAGGTTGTCAAACTATTTCTAAATAACGGAAATAAAATTAAATTTTTGTGAAATTTAATAAAAATGACTTCAACAAGAATTTTGTATGAAAATCTAGGTCATAATTATAATTTATTATTGTCCAATAACTAATCATAATTATAAGCACATTCATAACATTGCACATCAAATTTTCTCCTCTTTTCCTTCTCTCATGTTGTTCAGTGCAGTCCCTTTTTAACATACTACACTAGTCCACCAACATATGAACACTCCACTTCCCTTGATACCTCATTTCCATTTTTTTTATACCCTGGTGAAATATTTCATCCTGTTCCTCACTTTAATCACCTATATTATTAGGGAAATAATTAAATAGGAATGAATAAGATGTACTTTGACACTCATTTTGCAATGAAACTTCTTGAAATTTTGAGACATCACTTTTACTATGCTAACATTAATTGAGTCTTTTTTATTTCCAAGGAAATTAGAAACAACATTTCTAAAAGCATTGTAGACTTTCTTCACTTCTCGACTCATAATATTCTCGAACTGGCTGTCCATCATTAGTTTCTGAATTTGTGGGGAAATGTTTTATTGGATAATGAAGGAAATGTAACATTTATCTGAATTTTCATTTCATTCACACACACAGACACACACACCTACACACACACACACACACACACACACACACACACACACACACACACACACACACACACACACACACACACACGAACACAGAGACCGACGTTTTTCTAAAAATTTATTTTTATTCCGACTGCCTAGAAATACGTGTTTCGGCTGAAATCGCTGTAAGGAATTTTCTATATCAACTGTTATGTGGTGGAGAACAGTATTTTATATAGCCAATAGAACCGGAATGTTTATAATGACTTGTATTTTGTCGCGATATTGAAAAACACCAGAATATTTCTGGAATAATAGTTCTCTCTCCTCACAACTATAGATAATTATCATAACACGTATTGAAATAAAATTCCACATTTAAACCGTCGAAACTATGCTGAAATGTTTTATATATGCTGCAATATCTTCTAGTAATATTGTTGTCTTGCTTTTTACAATTTCCCAAGTGGTTTGTTTTCATTAAGTCTCCAAAAATAGGTTTGGGCGGTGTCAGTTTCCTTGACTTTACATTGTTTTACCCCCTCCACTTATGGAACTTATGTCTTACTACCTGGCACGAGATAGGCGCAGCTTGAGCCTCTCGCTCCGGGAATCCACTGACAATTGACTGCTACAGTCCATTTTAAAAACATCGAGCAAATATATTTTGTTCCTATTTTTTTCTCAAACTACACAAATCTTACTAACATTTTTTCCTCTCCTCTATCTTTTTGAAAAACATGGAACTATTTCAATTATACAATTGTGAAATTAACGCAGAAGTTATTACAGTTTAAGAACACACCAGTTCTTTAGTAATTCATAATATACAATTTTTCAAGATAATCGCTTTATAGGAAATTTGTCGCTATCTATACCTTTAACTTCAGCTTGTTGCTTAAAAAGACTATTATTTATTTCTTAAACACCG
Organism: Mantis religiosa; assembly: GCA_030765055.1. Classification (NCBI taxonomy): domain Eukaryota; kingdom Metazoa; phylum Arthropoda; class Insecta; order Mantodea; family Mantidae; genus Mantis; species Mantis religiosa. The sequence goes on along the minus strand of CM060956.1, from coordinate 44,213,719 downwards.
AGTGGTGTTTCGGGCGGTGCGTGCTCTGAGTCAGAGGAAGACATCTTTGAGAGTTGTGACGTATTTCAGCCGGGACCGAGGCCTGTAGTGCGTGTGACGTCAGGCAAGAGCCGTATAGTACCAAGTTGTCTATATAAATGGCGCTGTGAATACAGAATCTGAGGGTTCAGTCAGACAATTTTTTTTCTGTTATGAAATTAGCTAAGTCCAAATCCCGAAGTATCTTGTTGGATCACAATCTAACATGCAGCCTTCGATTGCAAATTCCCCAGACATTACGTCCTGACATTGAATAACTAGTTAAAGAAAACGAAAGAGAAAGTATCGGAAAATGTCCACGTAATTCTGTTCTGAGTGGGTCTCCTCTAATTTGTTAATGTCAGAGGTTATACCCCCATTAGTCCTGGACCCGTAGGACCAAGGACCTGGGCCTCCTTTGACCATGGAGTTACCGAGCTGTCCCAAAAGGGCATCCGGTGCCTCCGTGGGGCTTTCCATAGGGCAAGACCTAGAGACCTTGAGTCCTATGGACTCAAGACGGGATGTAAGTGGATACGCCACTTACGCGCGCCAACTCCAAAATGGGAAGGCTACCGATTAGGCCTCGGTGGGGCCGCCTGGTGATCTAGCACACCTTCTACTAGCTATGCTTGCTAGTATGCGGGAGTATATGGCTTCCCTCAACCCCGTCCGGAGACGTACCCGATCTCTCAAGGGTATCGGGAACCACTGCCCCCTCAAGTCCAACCCAATCCGAACAAATCCCTATCAGGGAGGGGCTCGAATGTTTGGCCCGAGGTTCCTCTAGTAACGTCAGAGGTACCACGAGTGATAGGGGTTCGCAGCGCCCGCACCACGGCAGCTGAAGGGGACGAATCCCCTCCCCTATGGGGGGTCTTCTCTAATTTGCAGAGAAAATTACTTTATGTTTTAATTTATAACATGCCTGAGCTTCAGATAAACTAGAGTCGAATTGTTATATATTTTCTCATAGCGCAGAGCAAAAATGTAATTGTTTATACTCTGCGACAAATTGTATAATTTGTTACAATTATGTAACAACCCAAGATGTAAGTTGTACATACTATTAATACCCGATAAGTTTCCCTGTCTTTCCTACGCTGTCGGAACCCCAACACATCAAACAGCTTCCGTCCTCTTGGGCAGCAGAAATCAACGCGGTGACGTCACACGCTAACCTGCCTTTCCTTCGGGGGCATATTTGGCGGTTAGTGCTCACGCGAGGCTAACGAAAGAGATAGGCTATGGTGCGTTTGAATCAGCTGATAACAGCAGTCCTAACCTGTACAGTATAGGCTCTGAACTGTATGTCGTTCGTGTGGTCTGTGTGATATTACGTTTGTTTTACTTTTTTAACTAGTGAAATTAATAATATTTAGTGGTTCAGGTTAGTGAAAAAGTGTTATATTATCATGTAGTTAACACATATTCCAGTTTGTTCGTAAATTTTATGTATTTAGTAGTGTTTTCAAGTAGGCTGTGAGTTAACCTCTGGGAACGTTCTAACGGCTTCGATGCCATATTGCATCTTCTCATTTGAATCTAGATTGAAGCATTTATTTTAGTAACTTCTGCTTATTCTTTTATTATACGTGTGATATGGCATAGTTCGATCTTGTGTTTAAATGTACAGAAAAATTATCTCCATTATTGAACGAAATAACTTCTGCGTTCAACACATGGTGGATACAAGTTAATGTTATTACTATTATTTTCCTTTTTAGGTACTCAGAGTTGTAAAAAATGCCTCGACGTTGTAGTGTCTTTGGGTGTAGATCAAATTATGACACAGAAAGTGAAAAAAGTACAACATTTTCACTGCCAAAAGACGAAAATCTTCGTAAGATCTGGGTGCGGCATATTCCGACGGATTTTTCGAAATTAAAAAATCATTTTGTGTGCATAAAGCATTTTGAGGAGTGGTGTGTTTATAAGAATAGACAGGATTTCTACTTAAAAGGGAGAGTTGATAGAATATGAAAGGAAAATCCCTAAACTCACAGAAAATGCTGTACCAACAATATTTCCTAATACACCCTCATACTGTTCTAAAACTATTCCCAAAATAAAACGTGTTGCTGATAAAGAAGACAGGCATTTCGAGACAGCATTCAATCAAATAAACAGCACGTGGAAAAGGATTTAATAAATAATGTAGATAGCATTATTTCTTTTGTAGATATAAGAACAATCAATTCCAGTAAGGCTAATTGGACAGTAATTAAGTACGAGGGAACAATTTATATTTTTTTAATGGGTATAAACAATGGCACACCTTGTGTCATTTCTTTTATAACAGTCAAAGATGATTTAACTTATACTGTTGTATTGGAAAACGTTTGCATCAATGCTTCTAGTAATAATAATGTGAAAAAATTGAATTCATTAAATGTTTTGGATAGTATTATAACACAAATTGAAAATGGTGAAATATTACCCACAGTTAGAGATAAAATAGAATCTGCTATCCAGCTGCTACAGTCTCTACTAAACCATGATGAGAATGAGCATATGAAGTTTATTGTAGAGCAATTAAATCTGTCACAGACTCCAAAGAATAACAGGTGTTAGGGCAACAAATGCATGATTCTTGCTTCCACTCTGTATGTCCATTCATCATCCGCCTAAAATGCACTAAGAAAATGTGATATGTTGATTTTGCCACACCCACGTACACTGCAGAAACTAATTTCATTCTATAAATTGTCCTTGGAAAGTAGTTCTTACTTGGAAAACAGATTTAAACATTTAAAAAGTCATGAACACTTAGTATCTCTCGTGATGGATGAAATATATATTCTGCCACAACTGTCATTTAAAGGAGGTGTGATTTATCGCAGTAGTGCAACTGATCCTCAGAAATATGCAAAAACTGCTCAAGTCTTCATGCTATCCTCACTACTTTCTAAATATGTTGATGTCGTTTCCATTATACCAGTTATCAATTTAACAAGTGAACAGCTGAAGACATACATTATAGAAGTTCTGGGTATGTTGGAAATAATTGGCTTTACAGTTATTAGTTTAATTGCAGACAACAATATTGTGAACAGAAAAGCATATGAACTTATGACCCCAAATAAAATTTTGCAGCCTAGCATTACTCACCCACTAGACTCACCAAGAAGGCTTTTCTTTATATTTGACACCATCCACATTTAAAAATGTATCAGAAATAATTGGGAGACCAAAAGAAATGCAAATAAGACCTTATATTTTCCTGATTTCAATCATCACTCCAATATACTTTCAGCTCAATACAGGCACTTAGAGTTGATGTATGAAAATGAAAAGAAAAACCTAGTTAAGTATGGGCACACACTTTCCGCCAAAGTGTTATATCCATTGTCAATTCAGAAGCCGAATGTGAGCTTGGCATTGAAAATTTTCAATGACAATAACATTGTGGCTTTGAAACCTGTCACATAAGATCTTGGTGTTTCTGAAGATATTGATGAGACTGCAAATTTCTTAAATATCATTATTAACTGGTGGAAAATAGTTAATGTTAAAAGTGTGTTCGAAGGGAAACGATTCAATGATCCATACAGAGAGGCCATTAAAAGCCAAAGACATATGCAATTTGAATTTCTAAGTGAAATGTGTCATTGGCTAAAAATTTGGAGGGTGTCTGTTCCATCAGTAAATGCTTTAACTCCGCAGACATTTCAGTCCTTGATTACTATGCTGGATGCTTTCCTGGAAATCATTCCATATCTATTTGAGAAATACAACATAGATTACATTATGCTAAGCAAATTTCAGAGTGATAATTTGGAGGGTCGTTTTGGATCATACAGACAGCTAAGTGGTGCAAATTACTATATAACTTACTTACAGGTATTGAAAAATGAGAGGAAATTGAGATTTAAAAATACTGTGTTGTTTGCTGCTCATAATGGTAGTGTAAATTTGAAAGAACTGTTACCTACCCAACAAAATTATGATAATGATATTGACCTGAATGGTTTTTCTGATATTCTGGATGAAGATTTTGAAATGCAAGTAATTCCTAATGATACAGTGCCAATACTGACATATTTGGGGGATTTGCATCTAGACAAGTGCTACGTAAATCTAAGTGTAATATATGCAGTTCATGGCTCCAATTAAATAAACAAGTGGAAGTCGATTCTTCATATGACTTTGTAAAGGACTTGGACAGAGGAAAATTAACATTACCCACAGACAATGTAGTATTTACTGTTGGTTTGGCATGGCATACAATGTCATTATTAGCAAGGGACTCTCAAAATTTCTTAACCTCTGCGAAACAGCTCTCTGTAGCTCAGAAAATTTGTAAAATTAAACTTCTGAGATCAGATGTACAGAATAATGGTACTGAATGTAAATGTTTACATAAGAAGACCCTAGTTGAGAAACTGGATTGTGTTGCTCTTTGTGTTAACAAAATATTGATTAGTAATTTTGTTAAAATGACCAATGAGAAATCTTGTGATTCAGACACTACAAGGAAAGTAAAAGAACTGAAAACATAAATTTTGGCATTATTTGTGATCATAAGACTTCTTCCTTAAACTGTTTTGATGGATTACATTACATTCTGTACTTTGTATATACTCAGTGTATATATCAGTGTTAAACCTGTGGATTTATCACTAATATCTGTAAAAATAATTATGCAAAAGTATGGAGTTTGGCAGAATACAAGGATCACCTCATACGTTTGGTACATATAAATATCTCCCTATAGTGGTGTAATTGCATATAACTCTCATTTGTTTATTTCATTACCTCACCTTTTTTCTTCTTCTAGGTATTATCCTAACATTTTACATTCATAGCTCCTGATTCCATAAACAATTATTTTGGCATTATTTGTGATCATAAGACTTCCTCCATAAACTGTTTTGATGGATTACATTACATTCTCTACTTTATATATACTCAGTGTATATATCAGTGTTAAACCTGTGGATTTATCACTAATATCTGTAAGAATAATTATGCAAAAGTATGGAGTTTGGCAGAATACAAGGATCACCTCATACGTTTGGTACATATAAATATCTCCCTATAGTGGTGTAATTGCATATAACTCTCATTTGTTTATTTCATTACCTCACCTTTTTTCTTCTTCTAGGTATTATCCTAACATTTTACATTCATAGCTCCTGATTCCATAAACAATTATTTTGGCATTATTTGTGATCATAAGACTTCTTCCATAAACTGTTTTGATGGATTACATTACATTCTCTACTTTGTATATACTCAGTGTATATATCAATGTTAAACCTGTGGATTTATCACTAATATCTGTAAAAATAATTATGCTTAAGTATGGAGTTGGGCAGAATACAAGGATCACCTCATACGTTTGGTACGTATAAATATCTCCATATAGTGGTGTAATTGCAAATAACGCTCATTTGTTTATTTCATTACCTTCCTTTTTTTCTAGGTATTATCCTAATATTTTACATTCATAGTTCCTGATTCGAAATTTAACTGAAATTATTGTGCGAGAAATATAAGTAATTTTTTTTTAGGAAAAAGGGATTCAACGTGTCTTCTGAAAACTTTATTTGAAGGTGAACGATATACTGTATTTTATCATTTATACATTATTTCTTTATTCTTTAAAGTATCATCTTTATAGATCTAAAAAGCACAATAACATAAGTGGTGTATATTATAAACACGTAAGTAATTATAAGAAACGTAATATAGCTTAGTAGTACGAGCATACCAAAAATCAGTTCCGAGACATAAAATCCCTTCTAATATAATATTACTTATATAATTATGTTCATTAAAGCATAATTGTCTAGAATGATGAACATATGTGAAATACTGTTTATTTATAATCATTCAGTTCACTAACAAAACGATGTAACTTCTGCGCTACGCTGTCCACTCTCTCAGACTGCCTGTGTGACGTCACACGAAAATTTCCCTGTCGCGCCGAAGCCGGTCTCTTTCGTTAGCCGCGGTGCTCACGGAGCTGACGTCACACCGCCGCTACCTGTCTTCCCCGGCTGAGTGAACCACTTCCTCCTCCGGTAGATCGGTTGCCGGCCTCCAAAGTGCCTGCTGAGACCGCTTCCGAACCACAGTAGGGGGCGATGTCGTTGTCCTGGCCTACCGGGGTAGGTTTCCATCTAAGTTAAATGGGATGCCCTCTGCACTATTGTGGCTCCTTGGGACGACCGCCTTCTGTCTCCTCTCACCTTATCCTTCCTCCCAGAGACGCCCCACATGGGGGCATAATTACAATAATCAAGACTGGTGACAGTGCAAATCCCCTCCATAGTAATCCTAATCCTATCCTATTCTTAAAACCATATAGTTGAAACTACTATCATTTATTACCATGCTAATATACAATATGGTTCATGACATCACTGTACATTACCTAAGACATATCTTGGGAAAATAAAAAATGCAAGTGTCTTTTTCTTTACTGATGTTCATAATACAAAATGTATGGTGCATACTAAATGTTAACTATGTCAAACTGTTGTGATATTTTTTCTTACGCATAATTAGTCAGTTTTTAGTATGATAACGTAAACTGTTGCTTGGACCACATAGTGTGTCTTATTGTTGCGATCTACTTTGTAACTGGAGGACGTAGCTGATAGGATGGTAGAGCAAGATGGGGTAGAGACAAAGTTTAGTTTCATTATGACAATTTACTAAGTTCTAACCATACAGGATATAAAACAGGATACCCCGATACGTTGGGTGACGTTCAACAACCACAAAAGATTATACAGTAATCTCCATGCGGGGCTTACCTCTAGGGTTCTGAGTCGTGGTGGTCGAGGATGCATTTACCGAGGCCTCCGCTGGCGGGCGGCATTATCACCCTAGTTAAAGAGATCAAGAGTGACCCCCAAGAATTGACTTATCCTAAGACGTAGATCCCGGCTGTTGGAATCTACAGCCATTAAATACGGTCTCTCCCAACATGGCGTACGTTGTGCCAAATAAGGAGAAACAAAGCCAGAAGCTTCCTAAGCGTCAACCAAACAAATGTAATCATTTTCATAGCTTTTGGAACATTCTGGCTGACACACGACAAACAGAATGCAATCACAGCACTGTGCCACCTGCACATTATCGACATGAGCAAACAGGAAGCTGATGTCATGGAAAGTATTGCATTAAACTGTTCTTACGGATCAGCAAAAAGAGGGACTTCAAATACCGTAAGAAAATGTTCAAGATAGTCACGACTAAACAAATATGCATGAAGTAATGAAGTACTGAAATTTTGAGCATTCCTGAACCATCCACGTGGCAATATCGCAATCAAATGTTTGTTTTAGACATTTCTGCCTCTTAAGAGCTATATATCTTGTTCATGACAATTTTAAAGATTTCTTCTTATAGGTACTTCTTTCCTAATGTAATAATATGTTTTAGAGTCACTTTTGTGCACAAGATGACAAGTTTCTTTTGTATTCTTTCTATTATCACTTAAGTTATGGACTCCTAATTCTTCATTTGTTTCTCATTTATTCTACTGTCGGCTTTACTATATCCTGCGATTGACTTCTTACAGTGACAAAGTAGAACGGAGTTTCTGGGCTTGCAGACCAGTTGATGAATTATTGGATCAGAGGTGGCCGTGAAAGCTTAAGCAAATTTACCAGTGAGTCTATTTTATTGTAAATATTTCTTTTGCCCAAAATTCAAATTTCAGTAGAATATAAAATACTGCCACTGGCATAACGTAATAGATTTTATTGCTGGGTTTCTTCTTTTTTTATTAAGACAGTTATAGTCGCTTTAACACGACTTTAACAATAGAAATTACATTACATTGCATTAATACGAAATAAATCCACGAAAAAGAGCGCACATTTAACTAGAGAGGTTATATTACATTAAATTGAATGCACTATAAAATCTTAAGAATGAATATAAGGAATTAAATATCAGTTGTAGGTTCAAGATCAAATTTTGAAATATAAACCAATGTCTCTGAAAAACTTGATGAGTCTTCTGCACTGAGATGGGGAAGAGAAGACCTCACGTATCTTTTGGTATACCATGCTGCCGGCGCCAATGGTTGTAGAGTACACAGTCAAAAAGTATGTGCTTGACAGTTAGGCTACTGTTACAAGTTGTGTATCTGGGAGGTTGTTTCTTCTCAAGAAGATAGCTGTGGGTTATATTAGTGTGACCTATTCTTAATCGAGACTTCAGAACTTGATCATGCCTGGACAGTGTTTGGAGGTGATGATGTACTATGGCTTCTGATGTTATTTCATGCAGTTTATTGGTGGAAGATTTAAGCCAATTTATCTTTCACTGTTTGATGGTGAATGTAATGATGTCAGTACGCGGTGTAGCTATTGTAGGATCGCACAAAGTGAGATGTGTAGCTTCCTTAGGTGCTTGATGAGCAGATTTATTGCCATGAATACCACTATGTGAGGGTATCCACACAAGTATGACTTGTTTACCTTTTCCTACTATTTTTATTTAGGAGCAACTGGATTTATTGTTCAAAAATGTTGGTCAAAGATGACTTCTCAGTTGCCTTTAGAGAAAACAATACATGAGTTGCTGCAGGTGTTAGTATTCAAAACATATATCATGGCCTGCTTAAATGTAAAGAGCTCATTAGAAAAGACAGTGTAAAGCCAGGAAGTCGAAATAGCATGGTATGATTAGGATATACCATGCCACAACCGTTTCTTTCCTCAAATTTTGAACCATCAGTATAAATTGCATTGCGGGTTGGGTATATATTGGCAATTTCAAGAAACAGTTTACGATGCTGTGATCTGTCAACTTGGCTTTTTACAATTTTACTCATTTCCAAGTTGACTGTTGGAAGGGCAATTGTCCAGGAGGAACATCATGAGAGAGATTTGAAGTCAGTATGGGAGGAATATTTAGGTTTAATTCTTCAAGAAACTTTTATATTTTGATGTTGAAAGGTACAGGTTGTCGTTTTAATTCATCACTTGTTCCATTGCGTCTATTAGTAGGGAAGGCATAAGACTTGATGATTGATTCAGTCATAGTTGACATTTTAAGTGCAAATGTTAAAATTAGTTGTCTACATCTGATAGCAAGTGGTGGTTCATTTGCTTCCATTTGCAAACTGACTATTGGACTGGTGCGGAAACCTCCCAGAGAAAGTCGAAGAGCAATTGACTGTATGGAGTCAAGAATCTTGAGGGCAGATGGTCTTGCAGAAGTGTATACTACACTACCATAATCCGATTTAGTCCTAATAAATACTCTGTATGTATTCATTAAAACTTGATAGTCTGGTGTTTCTTCTTGCTTTTGTCTTCAATGCATTATTTAAAATACCATTTAAGTAATTATTGTATCCATTTTGTTGGCTTGAGTGCTATTCTGATATGATGTAACATCCCAAAAATTGATGTTCATCTACTTGTTCTGTTGTATTATATCCCACAACAGATTTCGATCTTTTACTTTCTTTGCCTGCCAATGTGACAACCTTTCCTATAATTGTTGAAATTATTCTGTGGTATATTATTGTTACTTATTCAACTCCTACATTGATGTCTGCAAGTTGTTTTTAGCATAAAAGCTATAATCTGATAACCAGAAACGTAGGTGAGAAAGCAAAATTATATTGTGACTTTGTGGGTGGGTGAAATCAAAAGTCCAGTTTACATACAAACACTTAAATTTGCTCTTTTTTATGTAGAAACACAATTTTATCAACCTTTACAGTTCAGAATTACGTCACATACACAATACAACTTGCAAGGTAATCGTCAACAAACTCAGCTTACACAGCTGTTCACACGCACCCGTCCAGATGGTAGCGTGTCTGCCTCACGTTCCAGAGGTCCCGAGTTCGAATCTCGGTCAGGGTGAGTTACCTGGATAAGGTTTTTCCGGGGTTTTCCCTATCCTGAAAGACGAATGTCGGGTAGCTCTAAGCTCCATGAACCCCGGACTCATTTGAGCACCACTTCACCCATTTCATTCATCGTCCGATATGACTAAATGTTGGAGGACGTAAATTACACAAAAAAGCGTCCAATTACCGACTGACTCTCTCTGGCGGACGGCGGCAAACTTTTTATAGATATCTCACTATTCCAGAAATTTGTGGAATGTTTTCAAACAATCAGGACGGCGTTAGAAGAAAGACGAGCTCTCGAGAAATCCGTCTCCTTCCCCCACCGTTTCGGCACGCTTTTATCTCTGCACTGCTCAGTCCATCTCTTTGAATGCCTTGCCGCGCCGCCTTGTCGCAACAATGCATTCGCGACAATATTTATTAAAATTCCTTAAATAGATCCATCAATTATGTAATATTTGTCTCTTTAGATGATAATAGTGATAACAGACTGCAGTCTTGCTTTACGATTAAGTTTAATGAGAATTTTAAGCTTCAAAGCTTTAGCACTTTCTTCCCTACATTGTTGCCATATCGTGTCGTAATAGCTTTAGTCCGTTATGATTTAACTGCCCTCTACCGTAGACGACAGTGCAAGCTTTACTTTTCCTATTTCTTTTCAAGTGTACTTGGGCTCTTAACTGTTGAGATACGTATGACGTACAACTTCTGAAACTAATCAAAACATATTTTTCTCTTCCTCCTTGTCATCCTCTTCAAGGCATTGCCAATATTATAGAATATAGAGAGAAACTTCCATTTCCCTCCGAGGAAGTTGCAAGAAGCAGCGAAGCTTCTACGTGGCAAGAGTTTGTTGAGAGTTGCCAAAAGCAAGGGGAGGAAGGAAGAAGGAATAAAAATGCTCAGAACAACGCCAAGTAATAAAGAATGTATAATTGTTAATTTGAATTGGAAAGAAATAACGAACTTTTAGGTACTTAAGAATACAATGAACTTAAATGCTGCCTTCGAGAAACAACACAAAAACAAGAAGCCAAACAAAAATGTAAAAGTTGTAATGGAAATTATTTTCATCTCTAATTATTTAATAGGATATAAGCTCCTTACCCCTCTCTCAGCAACCGAATGGTAAATACAGAGAACTTTAAACGGCCACGCCGTGGCTCAGTAGTTAGACCGCTTGGCTCTTACCAAGGCGGCCCAGGTTCAATCCCAGGCGACCGCAAAGTGAGATTTGAGGTGGACAACACGGCGTTGGGGCGGGTTTTCTCCGGGATCTCCGGTTTCCCCCGCCATCTCATTCCACCGGTGCTCCATCTTCATCTCATGCATCATCATTGTCACCGCCTGCAGTGCCGTATGTAGTAAAAGCCGGCGATAAACACACACACACACACACACACACACACACACACACACACACACACACACACACACACACACACCAGAGAACTTTAAAATGCTGCTCAAAATCGTTGACTTTTACATTATTTAATATTCTAATCGGTACAAGAGACTATCCAATTTAAATCTATACTTTAGTAACAAGTAAATCTACAATCTGAAGACTATATACACAAACATTGCGGCCCAAATGACTTTGTTGTCGACGGGCCCTAAAACACCACACACACACTCACAAACATTGCTGATAAATATCTGTTATACCGGCAACCGACCTACCGGAGGAGGAAGTAGTTTTCCTCCTGCCATACACCGCCGAGACTCCCGCCGACACTTCTACCCTGAAAGAAACAACCACATGAGAGGTAATATGAAATGACGATGGAGATATAATGGAGGGACAGGAAATTCAGGGAATGTAATTAACCTACGCAGCATTCGCCTAGCGACCCAGGAAAAAACCAATGGGTCAGGTAGGTTGGCCACGGGAATCGAACCCGAGCGTCCCAAATGCGGGCCAGAGACAAAACCGCCTGAGCCATCCCGCTCGATATAACTATCTGTTGCATTCACGCTTATTCTTTTATCTGCCTCATGTCAATCGCGACAGATATTGTAGAATGGTTTATTGCACATTCCTTTACGTACAGTGAGAACATGTAAATACAGTAGATTTAAGACATAATAAAACTTTTTTAAGAACTGGCCGCTGTCCAATGGCTTTCATATTCCATTCTTTTTTAATGGCCAGGAGCTGAAAAACAAATCACGTCTTCTCATTTGAGAAAAATGTAAGTACAGTACAACCTCGTTTCCCGGATCAGTTTGGGACCAGGGCCGATCCGAATTAACGTAAATCCAGATTTTCCGGAGAATATCCTGCTGTGCTCTTTCAGAGAAAACTGTCGCAGATGGAATACACAAATATCACTGGGCAACAATAAAAATTTTTCGGGCTTAAAAATATTGAATTTCTATGTATTTCCATCTTCTGAATTAAAAAATCACCATAAAGATGATAGATTAGCTCTTGTTTTGGAGATAAAGTGACATTTCATTTTTAGAGTGAAGATTTTAAGTTTTGGAGGAATTTTTTTGGGAGTTGGCACACCTGTCAAATAACAAAACACAATTAGAGAGAAATTTTGGAAATTAAGTGATGCAACAGTTAAGGAAGGCATTTTTGTCGGACCACAAATAAGAGAACTTGTAAAGGATCCTGCATTTGACCAAATTTTGGAGGGGAAAGAAAAGGAAGCTTGGGAAGCCTTCAAGTGTGTTGTTCATGGATTTTTAGGCAACAAAAGAGATGACAACTACAAGCATTTGGTGACAGTGCTCGTGCAAAAATACCGTAACCTTGGATGCAACATGTCCCTTAAGATCCATTTTCTCCACTCCCACCTAGACTTTTTCCCTCCTAGTTGTGGAGCTGTAAGTGATGAACATGGGGAGAGATTCCATCAGGACATTTCTGTTATGGAACAAAGATATCCGGGCCGTTGGAATGAAGTAATGCTTGCGGCTTACTGTTGGTCTTTGTATAGGAATTCTGTGGAACTCCATCACAAGAGACAAGCTAAAAGACGACGAAGTCAATAGGCCACCACATGATTCTCTTCAGACAGGACTATCTGCGAAGAATTTTTACAGCAATTTAGAACTCTTAGCATTTAATTACCAGTTAAAAAATCAAACGCACTTTCATTGTATGTAATTAAAATGTATCCTTTTCTCTCACTCCGTTAATATGTAATACTTCCACCTTGTGTATATCATAGAAACTAGAGCTAATAAAAATTTTTCATTGTCATATTTGTCTTTGTCAACTCAAAATTAGTAGGCATTGCCTCATTAAGTGCTCGAAATATTCATTTTTTGTGCCCAGTAAATTAGCGGCCGGTATATGGAGTAGCGTGCCTGTCTCCCGTTCAAGTGGTCGCGAATTCCAATCTCGGTCAAGGTGAGTTATCTGGATAAGGTTTCTCGTGCGTTTTTCCTTATCCTGAAAGATGAATGTCGGATAATTTTAAGCTCTATGGACACTGGAAACGTTTGAGCATCATTTCATCCATTTTATTTATCTTCCGTGTGATTTTACTTTGAAGGACGTAAATTAAAACGGGGGGGGGGGGTCCTAATGCTGAAAAGAAAGTTAAAAGACTGTGGGCTGATTTCGTTTAACATATAATAGGACTATGATCACTTACTGTGGTCAGGTGCATCTTTATTTAAAGGCCCAGTAAAGGTATCTCATGTAGGATTTCCTATTCAATTATTTAAGTCGATAAAGGTCTTCTACCCACGCGCCTCCCTGTTTGCATATCGACGCGCCTCTCCCACAAAAAACAAAAGAAACGAGTGGAACAAGCATCCGGATTAATGAATTTATAAATGCAAATCTTCCCAATTTAAAACAAGGGAGATAATGTAAAAGCAATCAGGGGAATGGATGTGGAATCGCATCTACATTTCAAGCCTCGCGATGTGTGCAGCACATAAATACGAGGCTAGATGCTGGTCTGTGCAGAGGCAATCAACGTTGAGACCATAAATCTAGTGAGACCTCAACAGACAAGACCACCAAGACACAGGGTTGCGATCGCTTCTCGTAGATGACGTTATTAAGGGAGCTGGCCAGTTACCTGTCAATACCTTTGGAACAGCTGAAGCTATAAATTAAACTCCGACACAGTAGAGTAATCGCTGTCCTTATTCTCCTTCATGTTACTTTTCTTATGTGTTCATCAACTGCTCGGCTCTGTGCCTTACTGAACTATCCCTTCCCTTGACCGCCCAGTCTCAAGGAATGTACTACTGTAATTGGATAGGAAATTTGCAAAAATTAACATTTTGTGTGCAACAGAAGTAATAAAGCTTTCGATAATATACAGCTGGGAGTAATTTTAGACATATTGGACAAACCTATTGTATCTACTGGAATAATTTATTGATGCAAGATATATACATAACTGAAATACGTCAAACCTTAAAATAGAAGACTCACAAATTAAATGCCAATATAAAGGGAATTAGACAAAGGAATTTTCTTAATCCTCTAATTTTTAATATGTTAATAGAAAGTATAATTAAGGAGGTGAGGGGAATGCATGGGTATATCTTAGAAACAGGAGAAGAAAATATAGTTGTGTATACATATGTTTTAATAACTAACACAGAGAACAATTTACGAAATTTCTTATATCACTTGAGTTGTAAAAAGTATGGAATAGGTATTAATCCATTTAAAATAAACTTTTAACGATAAATAAATGGAAATTAATTGTTCTTTCACACTAGCAGTGTGTAGGACGCACTATGAAGGGGTAGAGCCAGACTGAAAAATTGAATGTCATAGCTAGGATTTGAACCACGGATCTTCTGGTCTCCAACCAGCCGCTCTAACCATTGAGCTACTATGACCAACGTGCCAACTTGTCATTAAATTCTCCAACTGACTCATATTTTTCCCAGTAAACCACTTAGGAGTTCTCATAAACACATGAGACAACTACCTTAATGGCGACCTACAACATGTAAGTACTTTAAGGCCCGGGCTTTATAGTTAACCACTATTAGGTCAATTAATGGAAATTAATTGTTCTTTTACACTGGCCATGTGTAGGCTAAAGTATGGAAAAGTAGAGTCAGACTGAAAAATTCAATGCCATAGCCGAAATTTGAACCACGGATCTTCTGGTCTCCAACCAGCCGCTCTAACCATTGAGCTACTATGGCCAACGTGCCGATATGCCATTAAATTCTCCACCTGACTCGTATTTTTCTTGGTAAACCACTAGTAGTTCTCATAAACACATGAGACAGCTACCTTAATGGCGACTACTATGCTGTAAGTACTTTAAGGCCCGGGCTTTATAGTTAACCACTATTAGGTCAATTAATGGAAATTAATTGTTCTTTCGCACTATCCGTGTGTAGGACGCACTATGAAGGGGTAGAACCAGACTGGAAAATTCAATGCCATAGTCGGGATTTGAACCACGGATCTTCTGGTCTCCGTCTAGCCGCTCTAACCCTTGAGCTACTATGGCCAACGTGCCGATATGACATTAAATTCTCCAACTGACTCGTGTTTTTCCCGGTAAACCACTAGGAGTTCTCATAAACACATGAGACAACTACCTTAACACGGTCATAGGCCGTGCCTTCCCGCCACATTTAAACCTACAGTAAACGTCATAATAATTGCCAGGAAGATAGGTAAAATCATACAAATAAGAATATGAAAGCATGCAAAAAATACAAGTTTATAATGAAACTGAACAAGTTGAAACTGAATGAATGAGCAATGAAACTGAAACAAGTTTATAATGAAAGGCCTTCGGCCTTATCCACTGGAAATTTTTTTAAACCAGCACACAAACCTTGCAAAAATGCTTGTCTTTCAGTCTTAAAAGTCGTGTCACACCATACTTGTGTGTCCTTCATTCACCCAAGTCTCGCCAAGGTAGAATATTTTGCGATTTGTATCCCGGTACAGTCTGATTGTCCTTAAATAACGTCTTTTTTATTTATTTATTTTTATTTTTTTATATGCAACTCAAAAATCTATTGCCTCAAAATCAGTATAAAACCTCGCCACACAGCAATATCGCCCCTGGAGTGGTAAGTTTTCCTGTTGTCTCAATTGCATGTCGCGATGTTCTTACGCATCTAACACACCTGTAAGTTCAGAGCACAGCTGTTTGACTTCTCTCACTGACAAAGACGGATTCTTCTCTGTGAGTGCATTAAACACATGCACCACAATTCTTTTTTCGTCGCTTTGTAAAGGTTTTCCTTTGCGATGCTTCAGCGAAAAACTGGTGGTAGACTCTGCCATTATACATATAATAAGTACACGTGCAATAAACAATCAATAAAATAATTTAGACCTCGCACTCGGCACAACACACCTTCGAATGGCGATATATGACTAATCCAGTTCAAAACAAGGTCAGTGATAAAAGTCATAAACAAATGTGTCATTACTACCGCTGAAGCACCTGCTATCGTGCTATGTGCTTGAGAGCAAAGGAACCTCCTCTTTACTTCGTTTAAGAATTAACATGCATTTCAGATAAATGAACTCTGTTGCGTAATATATTTAATTCAAACAGTTACTAAATATAAATTTGACAATTCTCTTCCAACATATAAAGATATATCACCATGTTAAATAACGAACTAATTGTTACCGCACAACAGTTTATACTGCAACAGCAGCCAATGAGAGGTGATAAGGTCACGTTACCGGTAAGAGATACGGGGCAAGCTTACGTGAAACAAGGATTAAATTAGTGTGGATGAGGGTTCATCAGGCGCCATTCCTGAACGAAATATTGTGGCCTATAATGAGGTTCGTCAGTTGGAATATAATAGAAACATGTGTCAAGGAATCCAGGCAAAATTATTCCTTAAATATCCCACTCAAGAAGGTAACAAAGAGGACAGTACATACAATAGATAAATGTATTATATATTATAAATTTTATTATAACTTATAATTTATGTCCTCCAACGTTAAGTCATACCGGGCGATGAATAAAGTGAGTGAAATGATGCTGTCCAGAGATGCATATAAGAGTTACCCGACATTCATCTTTCAGGATAAGGGAAAACCAACGTTAAGTCATATCGGACGACGAACGACATGATGTTCAAATAAGTACAGGGTAAATAGAGCTTAGAGTTACCCGAAATTCATCTTTCAGGATAAGGGAAAACCCCTTATCCAAATAACCCACACTTACCGAGCTTTAAACTCGGGACCTCTTAAAAAAGCAATAATTTGAACATAAATACTTTTTTCCTACGTGAGACAAACACGCTACCACCTGCGTTGCAGGAGCGGGCAGCATACCATTGTGGAAAATCAGAAAATTTCATTCTGGAGATTAGCAAGTAGCGTAAACAACTTAAGGAGCAAATTGGACATTCTATTTCATATTCAACACCGAGGGAAAAATAAATACACCGAAAGAAAATCGAAATGTGTTTGGGTGAATTTGATAAGTGTGCTATCCAGGAAGTTATTCAGGAATCCTGCAAAATAAAGTAAGTAATTACAAAAGCAAAGAAATTCCGTCCGATTGTTAAACACAGGATGTATTTTCCTTGGGTCTCAATAAATTTGATAAGAGTCTTAAAAACTATTGGCTTCAAGTGGAGAAAATGTGGAAGCAAACAGCTTTTAATTGAGAAACCTAAAATTGTATGTGGCATGTGTATCTTGTTCACATATTAAACTTTTGCGGAAATCTGGTGGAAACTTATTTATTTAGATGAAACTTGGTTGGACAGTAACCTGAGAAGAGGTTATGGCAGTTGCTGAAAGTTACAATGCAGACACCGGTGATATAAATGTGGGTAACAATGGCTAACGAGATCTATGTGTTTCGTTTTAATTTTTGCCCATATTAAGTATTTTGAATTAAGTTAAGGGAGGACGTATGCAAATATTCAGGGTCTTACATAAATAGCCATAACGTCCAAAGTTTTCAAGTTAGAGAAGTGAAACTTAGTATACTTATTTAAGATAATACAGTTAATATGGACAATTTTTTCATAATTTTCCATTGTTTATAACTAATGCTACATATTATTTCTATATGCAGAGATATTTATAAACTTATTCCCAATGTTTTTCAAAATTCATATATGCTATCTTTCTAAAATTTGGTAAGTTATTTTAAAACACACTAAAAATGAATTTGCTGGATTTAGATTTCTTATTGAAGCTGTATAGAATTAAAAAAATGTTAATCATATGCATCCTTTAAAAATTAAAATAATTTCATATATTTCGTATCATCACATTGCATCTGGAACTTAATCTTAAATTCTAGAACCAACAAAATGTACATTGTGGCATAAGAAAGCTGTGTGCTAAATTGCATCACTGTAGAAGAAGTAGTTTGAGAGAAAAATGGGTTGAAGTAGTAGAAAATGCCAGTTACGGGGAAAGGTAATTAAAAATACAAGTATTATTCAGTTTGCCTTTTAATTTTAAGTCAGAACTTCCTATATACATAGTCTGTATCCTCATTCTGGTCTTCTTCAGCCTTTCCTTTTAAATTCCTCTTCTGTCTTGCTTCTTTCTGCATTAATTTCATAGCTCTGTCTGTACCAGCGATGCGAATGTTGTCGATACTCTGCAAAATTGTTTCCATAAACACCGCAGGTTGATACCCTAACTGATGCATAACTTTCTTTCTGCCAACATTCCCATCATTAAACACTATTGCAGCATCAAATGTAGCAATTTTCACCACTATGGAAGACACAAATGGTGTTTTGGACACCTTTTCTATATCAAACTGTTGAGGCTTTCATCTGGGTTTTGTATCTCTCCATAGAGACATTTTTTAGCAAGTCTGGGTGTGCTAAGAATTGGTAGGTGGGCTTTATAGATTCCAAGACAGCTGATGGAAGACTATGTGTGGCTACTTTGCTACTATACAACACTCGGGCATTTAATTTTTTAAAGGTACATACAGACCACGTACAGTCATAGTATTTTGGTGTTTGATAAATAACACTATCAACGTCCCCCCTTAAATTAAATGTACGCTATAGTAAAAAAAAGTTATCCTTAAATGTTGTCTTACTGCATGATCAAGCCAAGTAGTATTAATGTGGTTTGGCATTTAAATTTAATATTTTAATCATTAATAATGGATCATAAAACTAGCAATGACGTATTAAATTTAAAGAAAAGTGTATTTTGTCTTCCAACCTTTAGATGTATGCATTCATCGAAAACACGGAAACGCCACGCTCCATCTGGTCCCTAGCACTCTTCTCCCCTCTCTGACGTCATTCTTACTCAATGTAAACTTGATCGCTTTCCTTCCCATTCCTTCCAACTACATTGAGCTTGGACTCACGCTGTAGGCATAACACCGCTTTGTACGGGAGGTATTGTTTACCCCTGGCAGGCAGCCCTGTGCACATGACATGTAAGGAGCGCCGTCCCTCCACTCGCAACAGAGCTGACGAGGGATGTCCAACAGCTACTTGCAGTGGTCGCATGCGGCACTTTCCAGGCTTCAGTTTTGGCGTTACGGTTCCACTCTGCATCAGATTTTTGGTGTGCATGGTTTATATACAGCAGGCATTATACTACTGAAATTTGATCTGGCTAACGGTGTGAGTAAAGTGATAGTTCCCTTGTAAGGACAAACATGCAGGTAATACTTTCGTAAAATTTAGCATAAAGTAAGTTTTATGTATATATTTCTTATACGAGAGTTTTAAGAAAGTTGTTTGTCAAGAAATAGGACGAAACACTTATCAGTATCAATAATTTTGAAGGAGAAGTTTAGTATTTGTTGCTTCTCATATAATAAAATGTATATTTATTTGAAACTATTTTACATAGCTGAAGTACTTATTCTGCTGATGAACGTGTTTAGTTATTTTTAAAATGGGCATTTCTTCTAATTGTAATACTATTTTAAAGATATAATTCTAACAGGGGCGGTTCCTCCATAAGGTTGCAGGTTTGCGCTACACCCACTGATTCTGAATATACAACAGGTGCATTTTGCACATTAAAGCTGTACTTGTTTGCATTGTTTTATATACAAACATGTTACAATTACGCTTATCGTCTGTAGCTGTCCATGACCGCAGAAATCGAAATAAACAGTGATTAGCTGTAGG
The DNA here is from genome assembly GCA_030765055.1 of Mantis religiosa. Lineage (NCBI taxonomy): Eukaryota > Metazoa > Arthropoda > Insecta > Mantodea > Mantidae > Mantis > Mantis religiosa. The sequence continues at coordinate 44,193,795 of CM060956.1, read as the reverse complement.
AGCCGCAGGTTTGCAGCGAAGAGTTAACCTAAGATTTCGCCCAAATGTAGGCTCTCTGAGCGGGTTGCGGGAAGGTGAAGAGATGGGAGTGGTTTCTTATACATTGCTTAAATGGAGGTTTATAAACCTAGCTCCTCCTACTCTTAGCAACGGCTATAGCGTGACCTTCAGGCTTAGCTTCTGTGTGCTCTGCTTTTCGAACACAGGGAGAATTTAATTAAATGCATGGAGGTTATTCAGAAGAGAGCTCTGTTAAACAACAACGCCACACTTGTTCAGGCTTCTGGGTTTATGGCCACTTTGGAAGATTATAATTTTGTATTCTGACTGTCTTTCTTCTACAAGATCATGCCACATGTGGACATTTTGTACAATCAGCTGCAGAAACGAGACTGCAATGCAACATTTGCCATCGCTCAGCTAAACGCATTTGAAAGGGAAGTGCAAAAGATATCGAGCAACACGAAGAAACTGCAATTAAGAGGAGAAGAATAGAAGATCATGATGTGAAAAGAAGAGAAGCTCTTGAAATATGTGACATTTCTTAGAGAAGCAAAGGACAGATTTAGCTTCACGGGGCATCTGGTAGCCTCAACTTTGTTTTATCAAGAACATTTCTAAGACATTTCCAGAGGATTCCCTTAGATAAACAATAAGGTTCTATCCTTTTATCATTGGAACAAAAATTCGTAGAGAACTGACTGTAATTTACAGTCGAGAGGAATTTCGTGGAATGTCCGGTGCTTTGTGCTTGATGAACTTCATTAAGGAAAACAATTTATGTACTACATTCAGCGAATATATCCGAGTACTGTTAACTATGCCAATGTCTACCGCTGAAGCAGAATGCTGTTTCTCAACTTTAAAAAGAATAAAAACTTTCCTTAGGAACACAATGTCACAGGACCGATTGACAGCATTAGCAATGCTTTCAATTGAGAGAGATTTAGTTATGAAGACCAGCGACTTCAACGAAAAAGTTATGGATAGATTCGCCAGGTCTAAGGAGAGTAGAGCAGAGAATCTGTATAAATAGGTGAGTCATTACTATTCTATTTTATTTTCATTGGTGCACCACCAATAATTTAACCCACTAGCTGCCACTGAATTCTAAGTGGTGTAAATTATTTAAATGCATTACGAATAATAAAGATCTAAAAGTAAGAGCCCTGTGGTACTGTTGTTTTGATGAGAAAATTTCACATCACATTTTTCTAACTGAGTAATTCGCCTAAAGTTTTACATCAACTGTAGATATTAGCATTTAGATTCGTCAAATAATGGCATTGTGTTCTCAGGTCTACCCTCACTAATCGCAGTTAAGCCTCAGCAGAGCGAACAAATGAAAGTAAAGGATGCTCGGCCACTTGTGTGCAGATGGCAGCACGCCCGTGTGTAACGCTATACGCTTAGTGGAAGTGAGTGGGTGATAGTGCGTACTTAGCTTCTGGGTCGGATGGATGGCCGGATAGATGAAGCGGTTTGTTGTAGCATTATGATCGGTTTAGCGGGCGCAAGTGGCGTTTTATCGATGTTACCATGACAACGGTTGAGCGGGGGTTTGGAAAGAGATGGAGTAACAGAGGGGAAAAAGGCAGTGGAGATTTATTTCGCCGTAACATTTCACGCGATCGGAATCGCCAATAATCATCAAGTAAAGGCTCATGAACCGTAAACAAAACCGTAGCTGGGGCTACAATTATGGGCCTTTACGGGAACGGTCGGACCAATGCTCGATAATACAGCACCCTGCAGGATCTTCCCTCGGGTAGTGATTCACAACGCGGGACCGGAACCTGCCGTTTATAGTTCCAATGTGGAAGCACAGGTGCGTTCTGTTGCATTCCGAATGTTGTCAAATGAATACCCAACCAGGATGTAACAGGGCTCACTTTCCTTCTGCGAACGTTAATCTCATTTCCCTCAACCAGATTTACCTATTGAAATAGTTTTGAAGCAATGAATATTCAGAAATGCCAATACGGTTTGACATTAGAGGATTTTCCGAATATTATTTAGTCAATATAAATGCTAATTGACTTCTGTTCACGCCTCAGGGATTAGGTATACCAATACAGGATCAGTCAAATGAGAAAACCTTAAAAATGTAAAATAAAATCGAAAAGTTATCTTTCTGAATGGAAACAGATTAATTAAACTCGGTGGCTAACGTCAGGAAATAAAGCATTTTCAACACAATTTGAGACTGTATGATGCTTTATTTTCTTTTTAAAATTAATAGTATTTGAAAATAAAGCTTTGAGTCATATGTTATTATCATTCGAGAAACATTACAAACTGTACAAAAAAATATACATAATGAAATGTTTTAAATCCAAAATAGCAATGGATTTATTCAGTAAAATTAGAAATAAGCTTTACTGGGACTAAATAAGGCTGTCCCTGTTTTAAAATCATTAGTAGGATTTTTTTTTTCGTTGTTTCTTACCCGTGCACTGTGTTCATCAAAAATTGCCACTAAATTCTAATTCTTTCTCTTTTCGGGTTGCTATAAAATGTAAGCATAATTGTCAATGGATATAAAGGAAAAATAAAAAGTATTAAGAAAAATAAATATTCGTAAATAGCAAGTCCGTAAAGAAACTCCGGGGCGTTAAAGATAAACATTATAATATTTAACCCTTGCTTGGTGACTGGGGTCTTTATAGACCCCAAGGCTGCTTTAAGCACGAAGAAACTGTTTTAATGTGAAGGTAGACTTTTCATCTTCCAGATGTGCTTTTTGTGTACTTTTTATTACTCGTAAATGGTCAAAATATTTATGGTAACACAGAATTATGAATTTTTTGTAACAGGGTCAGAAAATACCCCAGGTATACAATATGTTATTTTCCATGTTATATTACAAATTTACTACAATAATTAAACCTTGGCAAATATGCGCCTTCTGAACCTTCATTCGTATGTCCATTGTTGTTACAAATTCGTAGACAACACACTGCACTGTTGTGACACATAAAATAGAAAGACAGTTAGCAATTGCGTTTTGTGGAAACTAAACGTGAGAAAAGACGTGTAAAAATAAAAAAAAAAAATGTTCTAAATGTACTACATTTTTTTCTAAAAAAAAATAAAATGTTCATAAAAAATGTTCTACAAGTAAACAAAGTCAGGTGTTGATACTGTCACCCAATTATCGGGAAGCACAACAAACGACAGCTGAGAAGGGACCGGAGGCCACGCCACACCCACTCATTTGTCTCCTGTCACTAACTGAAGGGATGGTTAGGAGAGGGATTGCGGGCCCCTGAGCCGTCTCTTTACCCTTCTCCTAGGTTCTCGAACGTGCGGGTTGTTTCGTCTAATATGGAAACTGCTAGATCGGCCAGCTGACCCTATATAAGCAACACGTCGGGCTGGAGGAAAGTCAGTTAGTGAGTTCTTGGCGAGCAGCGAAGCAGCGTCGTGTTAGTGCGTCGGAGGAGTTTACGTAATTGCGAGTGCAAGAGAAACTGTAACGGACGAACTGGTGATTCGTAATTGTGTGCATTACGTAATCCTGTGTAATTGGCAAGTGTTCAACTGTAAGTCGTTGGAAATAAAGAATATTTTTGAGTGGTGCAATTGGACTTTTCATTTCACGAACCCACAAAGTCACAATACTGTTGATAAGATGACTAGCCACTATTCAATGAAACGTGCAACAAGAAGGTGGCCACTTGCTCTATTACTTGATATACTTCACTTAGCATGCCTTATTGCTTACGTCCTGTACTTTAATTTTTACATCCTATGAGAGGTAGAAATACTATAAGAGAATTCCTCTCAGAGCTGGGAAAAGAGCTAGTCAGACCTCAAATTTTGAGACGAATACTTTCCCCCAGTGCAGAACGCAATGCATTCTATCAGCAATAACTCAAGCTGGTTTCAAGGATCTTCTAAATGGCAACCAACAGGACCAGGATGCAGATGTTCCAAATATAAAATTTATTTAACAGGTCAAAGGTCAAAGGACAAGAAAATGAAGAACTAATGTCATGAGTGTCACAAATTTAACTGCAAAGAACATGCAAGAGTAAAAGTGTTCTGCAATGAGTGTTCATCATTTCAAGTGGAGTATGAGTAGAAGTTTATTTATAGCAGGAATTTTATAAAGTGGTAATGCATATCACAATAAAAATTACTTTATTGTTATATAATGTAAGGTAAATGAACATTTTGTGTTAAAATTGTATATATATACATATATTGGAACTAAAACATATATATGTTTTCATATTTCACACATGGCTAGTACATAACTTACATAGCTTATAACCATGAAGATTTAATTTAAAAGATGTGCTTTGGTCTCAAGTAATGTCATTATTATGTTTGTGGGAAAAATAAGTTAGAATCACTTTTGGGTGAAAAAAGACCCCAGATATATAATACGTTTTTCCAGAGCTGATACCATGTGAGGGTTAATAAAACCAGAAAACAAGAGCAGTGATTTATGTGTATATGATTGAAAAGTAGTCATACATAATTGGAGCGCATAATGAAATGCACTGAAGTTTAAAAACATTCGATTATATTACAATTAAGGGATTACAAATAAGTGCTACAGGCTTAAAAACAGAAAGAAAGGAAAATAAGATCTTTCTCCTCGGTCAAAAAACATCTCAACTCAACCGTAAAATCACAATTTCAACGTTTACATGTAACGTAAATTACTATTCTTATCACAAAAGGTAAAGACAATACAAATTGCACCTTAAAGTTATGTATTAATATATTTTCGAACGCAACCGATGCTATCTATAATAGGTTTTACCCTTATGAATCTAGAGGTTAAATGGAGAACGTTGTTGCCAGATCTTTTGTGGATGGTAACTTTATACCCACATAACGAAGTATGGTTTAGCTCATTGGGAGTGGGTTTTGACAAGTATCTCAGCATTTATTGATAATTTATATATTTTTACGATCATCTTATTAAGATTATCCACAAAGTGGACAAAGAATTTTGTGCAATCTTAGTTTTATAAACTGAAGAAAATAAACCATGAAATAATTCATCATTCACATATGAATGGCGTCTTCATATGTTCGTAATTTAGCAATTGTTTTTCCTCTGCATTTCATTTATTACGCTATGGGTTATCCAGACATCCCAGCTAAAGAGCCCTGGGTTAAAGATGTTTTACTGTACTTTTATAAACGCTCTTTAAATGCTTAACCCTATTCGCCCACCTCTGTGATATGCTGATAGCGTGTCCACCTCACAATCAAGAGATTCGGAGTTCGAATCTCGTTGAGAGTGAGTTATCTGAATAAGGCTTTTTATGCTTATCCTGAAAGATGAATTTCGGGTAACTCTAAGCTCTATCGACCCTGTGCTCATTTGAGCTTTATTTCATTAATATCATTCATCCGATGAGACCTACGAAGGAGGAGTTAAAGTTAAAAAAAAAGAAAAGAAAGGGGGAAAAAAAAAGAAATAGCGTCCCATTCTACATTGGCGTGAAAGACCGCTTACTTTTGGGTAACTCTAAGCTTTACTGACCCTGTGCTCATTTGAGCTTTATTTCATTGATTTCGTTCATCCGATGAGACCTACGAAGGAGGAGTTAAAGTTAAAAAAAAATGAAAGAAAGGAAAAAAAAAGAAATAGCGTCCCATTCTACATTGGCGTGAAAGACCGCTTACTTTTGGGTAACTCTAAGCTTTACTGACCCTGTGCTCATTTGAGCTTTATTTCATTTATTTCGTTCATCCGATGAGACCTACGAAGGACTTAAAGTTAAAAAAAAATAAAAAAATATAAAAGAGGCGTCCCATTCTACATTGGGCGTGAAGGACCGCTTACATTTTTTCAGAGGCCTCTTTATCATATTTCTGGTTCTTTTGCATGCCATATGTCTACGACACAGGACCACGGCTTTACTTCCCTTCCGAAGGAAGCCTTGCTAAGCATCTTTAGCCCGAAAAAATCCATCATTCTCCGCCGTGTTGGACCGGCGACCTCGAGGACAGCATGCTACTCCTACTCCACGGAGGACGACATTCAAGTTTTCTTCTAGGTTTCATGGCGTAGGGTGGTACCGAATAGACGGTGCAGAGGCTTGCTCAAAGGAAAGAACCATGCTCATTGGAGGATGGCGACCCGGTGACCTGGTGGTTAGAATACTCCCTTTTATCATGGCGACCCAAGATTGATTCCAAGGGACAGCTTATCAGACTTCTGGTGGCCAAAGCTGTATCTTGTATTCTTCGGTTTTTCACTATTCTTCTAGACTGCTACATAAGAGGGTTGTTTAATAAAGAATCATCATAATTTTTTACCGACGTAATTTTTCGCACTAAAATATAATCTTATTATATTATGTTAGCTTAATGTTAAACAAACACGCCGTAGTAGTTTCATTGTTGGTACGCCTGGTTCCCGCCTGTAAGAACCAGGCAAATTCAGACATGTTCAGTATCGCCTACCGCTGCAATGGAGATAACATGCAGTTAAAGTTGATGTTAGAGGAAGATCCGGAGTTTCTTTCAAACGTAATCACTGATGATGAAACTTGGCTACATCATTTTGATCCTGAGAGCCAACAGCAAAGCTCAGTGTGGAAATCTTCTTCATCACCAACCCCCAAAATAGCAAAAGTGGTTGCTTGTGCTGGGAAAGTTATGGTCATCACATTCTTTGATATTCATGAAATGGTTTATCAGCATGTTGTACCTGCACACACATCAGTAACTGGATAATACTACAGGGATGTCCTGAAAACATTGCAAGTCCATATCAGGTGCAAAAGACCACATATCCGTGAAGCAGGCTGGATGCTGCAACACGATAATGCGCGGCCGCATAATACCAATGTTGTTGCTGAATATCTTGCAAAAATCAACGTGAAGTGTATCCCTCACCCTCCCTATAGCCACATGTGACTCTTTTGTATTCTCTAACTTGCAGAAACGCCTTCGTGGTAGGCATTATCCATCGTCAGAAGCAGTGGTGAAGACTGCGGATGCGATTTTGAAGGATCTACAAAATTGGTTTCCAGCATGTCTTTGAAGACTGGCAGAAACGATGGGACAAGTGCATCGCATTCAGGGGAGACTATTTTGAGAAGGACCATCAAAATTATGAGGAATTGTGATCATTCTTCTAGACTACTACATACATCCCCTTGTTAACCTTCACACTAGATATTCGATCCAAAGTTGTTCTACTTATTGATCCCAGGCGCTCACTTGTGCATAGCTCTTTGGGGAGTTTAAGTACTCTACTCGAGGAGGCATAATAGCAAAAGAAGACATTGTGGTGCGCGTAGCTGAACGGGTCGTTCATCACGCTTAAGGACAGATCTAGTATTGGGAGGGATCTTCGAGCGAGAAACCGTAGTGACTTCAGCTCAGTCTCTGTGTCATTTAGCCTCCTGTTAACTTAATTTCGTCTCCCGATAGTTCTCAATACACAGGGTTATTTGCTTAAGAAACACACAGTTACACTAAGCAACATGAAATTTACCTCCGTGAAGTTAAAGCTTGTTTTTGTCCATTTTCACAGGTAGATTCTGAAAGTGGTGATTAAAATGGCACACCAGGTCACGATTTTTAGATATTTTAGATGTACGTAATCGAAAACGAGTTTGCGTGTCATAGGTTGCCTACCCTTGTCCTACATGATTACTTATACAGGTATTTGTAAAATGTAAAGTTTAAAACATGCTGTACACTTTAACTAGTCCTCTATTTCAAAAGATCCTGACTTTCAAGCAGAAAATTCTTAAAGTAACGACATTTTGTAGAGCAAGTAGACTTGAATGATTTGACACGCTACTTAAATTTGTCAAAAGAATAATCTGATTTCTAGGTTCCAGGCTGCAGTGGAAATTACTTGTACGTGGTGTAAAAATTACAGAGCTTCAAAATAGACTTCACAAATTTCGAAAATAGTTTTCTATAGAAGAGAATATAGCTATGTGGAATTGACCATAATCCAGATGACTGGCGAGTGTTTATACAATCATAAAAGTTCAGCTCAAAGGCTGGTTGCTTGATAGCGGTAACGAACTTCCATCTGTCCCAGTTTTCCATTCTGTAGGTCTTGATAAAAGTTATGATTGTACATGTTTTCAAATATGATTCTCATTTTTGTAAAATATATGGTGACTTTAAAGTAATTGGTTTGCTCCTTGGAATAAATGGGGATTCACAAGTAATTGCTTTTTTGTGTTGTATTCGTAGCACAGACGTGATAGGCAAAAACATTTATGTGTTACAACAATAGGACAGCCAGTAGAAATTTGTCCCATTGTTTCAGCCTGGTAAGGTTCTTCACTCTCCCTTACACATAAATCCTGGACTGATAAGGAAATCTTTGAAGGCACTCAATAAGAACGTTAATGGAGTAAAGAGGAAATCACATGCTGCGAAATACTTTTAAGCAGAGCTACGGGTATAAGTATATAGTCTAAATATTATTGCATACATGTAAAACAACTTTCTGTATGTTAATTCACCAGGATGTATAGTACCATACAATATATCACTATAGCACAATAATAAGTGTAACACAACATCTTATCTGAAACCTGAAGTGATAAGAGATTTCTGTGGTGATTTTCAAAATCAGCACATCTTTTTCCTTAAGCATCACCTTTTCCTTAAGAATCGCCTACTTTTATTGTGGAGATATGACAAACGTTTTATTTTATTGGATAGTGTTGTTCAGTTTCTAAGGTTGTTTTTCTTAAGAGTTTTAATGTATGGATACGAATATACAAGGGGGTCCAGAAAGTAAGTTCTGTTTCAATTTATCTCGCTGCAGCGCTGCGATCGCGTTCTACATATGCGCAGTAGACGCTCTGTATCGAGGAGAAGAGACGTGCGCCATTGTGAGATTGCTGTCAGCCACGTACGCTTTGTTGTGCTTGTTTACAATGTCGGTGTTGATTGAAAATCCCGACGCTTGTGAAATCAGATCTGTGATTCGTTTTCTGAATGCTAGGAAAGTAAAACCAATTCAAATTTATCGACAAATTTGTGATGTCAAAAGGTGTTGTGTTTCGTCATGACAACGCACGACCACACACTGCAAATGCTACGAAAAACGTCCTACAGGGATTTGGCTGGGACGTGTTTGACAACTCCCCGTACAGCCCTGACCGCACTCCTAGCGACTTTCATCTGTTTTTGCATCTCAAACCTTTTCTTGGCGGTTAACACTTCAACAATGACGAAGAGCTGAAAGAAAATGTTTACAACTGGTTGAAGACACAGGCGGCAAGCTTCTATGAAGAAGGTATACAGAAACTTGTGCCTCACTATGACAAATGCCTGCAAAATTTCGGCAGTTATGTGGAAAAGTAGTTTAAGAGTTGTTGAATTTTGTGCAATAAATAATTTTTCTGTATCTGTACACAATTTAATTATATTACCAAACAGAACTTACTTTCTGGACGTATCTGGTACTTAGAGATTTGACGTCAAACAATTCCTAACTTTACTTTTTGGCTAGAGGCGATGTTGGTGGTTTAAACTTGCTTGCTGTAGGTGTCTGCGAGTAGTGGAAAAAAAATTCGAGGCAGCCTGTACATGTTATGCTAATTCTGAATCTACTGCACCTGTTGGAATAAACGAATTTTATTTGTTATTTCCTGGCAGAGTAGCACAATAATGGTATTTCGGCTAAAGGAAGGGATGAACCTATATACAAAAAAAGGCTAGAGCGTGAGGGAGAGCAAAAAGTATTGAATGAAGTTTTTGTTTATAATGAAGCAGTGATTGGGTGCAATGTAGCAGTTACCCGAGCCGGGAGCGGTAGTGTGGCGATGACAACTCTATCAGCAGTCCGAGTTTTAAATTGGTTTGTTCGGTGTCCCGCATGTCAATCCAGGGATGTCACAGTGGCCGCACTTGCCAAACCCGCTCCTAGCACATTCCACACCAAATAGCCTCTGATCAAACAACGAGGTATATGCAGTCGTGCTGCGTCAAAGGCATTCACGACACGTACGTAGCTTAACCTTAAGGAAAAATACTACATACTAAACATATTAAAGTATTTATATCCCAATTTTAAAACCCTATGACATCTGAAAGTTGCTTTAATTGCATTATATCTGAAGGTCTACGTTATTTAAATACGTAATTAAAGTACATCTAATTTTAGATCTTATCTACACATTCAATCCTTTCTACAACACATAAAATAAATACCAACAAGCTGGACATTTTTACTAAACAGTTGGTAATAAAACTAAGCAAGTATTTTTGGTTGTGTTCTATAACACTCAGTTTTAAACAACAAAATTATTTGCACAATCATTAAACATTTTGGAAATTGTCTCTACCATGTATACAGTTTTTTTATATACTTTAAAATGAATTTATCAGACACTGATGCTTGAACATTTTCTATGTACTTCTATGGTATTGTTAAAACGTTTTAGTCATTTCACTAAGAAATTATACCAGAGGATTTTAAAATAAATGCTTTATAACTAAAAAAACTATAGGAATTAGCAGAGGCGGCTTCTGAGGTAGTGCCGCTGTGCCATGGCACCATCTGTATGAAAACGAAAGAAAGAGAAATGCATAGGAATTGCGCAAAAAGAGATTGTTTCTGAGTGCCTGCTTACTCGTGTGAATAGGCGCGTTAAAAGGAAGCGCTCTGTCCTGATTATTTTCCGGGGCTTGATGCCGATTCCAGAACGGCACCGTCTACGCTCATAAGCACCTATGTTAAGGGCTAGGATATGTGCTTATACACGGTTTCTTATGGGAGAAGGTGGTGCCAAGATTTTTCTGGCACATAACTTACGCATTATCCGCTAGAGTGCAGTAAAGCACGGGACTTAAGATACCTGTCTCTCTGTCACCAAATCGTACACGATTGCTTCGTATTACATTCTCCATGAATTGTATTATCAAACTTTTACTGTACTCGTTACACCTGTGCGTAACAAGAGTACGGATGTAATAAATATCTATTTCCCTTTCCCTGTACGTTCTGTTTGGTACAGAATATGATAAAATAGAATGGATTATTGATAAGATTATCTAAATCGTTCGAAATTAGTACACATATTTATATTATAACAACCCTTATTTATTTATTTTTATTTATTTATCCATTCATTCACTATTTATTTATTCATTCATTATTAAGTCTTTCTTTCATTATTCATTCATTCATTAATTCATTATTCGTTCATTATTTATTTTATGTGTTTATGTATTTATTCATTCATTCGTTCATTCATTTATTTATTTTTGGCACCGCCAGTACAATCCCTCACCGGCCGCCCCTGGGAATTAGAGAAATGTACTTGAACAGAAAAAAAAGAAACCTATTTCTATTCCCCTGATGTGCGTGTGCCTTCTTCAATATCAAAATATTGTAAAACTTAAATATTCTTAAGCCGATGCTATTTGCGGATGATCAAATAATTTTAAATAAAACTGAAGATGACCTGCAAGCATCAGAGGGGTAGCCACTAACCTTTTGAAGCTAATTCGAAGCTATCCACGCTGTAAGAGATGCTTACAAAATTAAGGAATATTTATTTATTCAACTACACAGAACATTTTGTTCAGGCATGTATAATGTAATGATATTTTACTTTTGAGAAGTGATTTTTCGACTGTTCATTTTTGCTGTTAGTTTTTTTAATGTAGCTGATAATTGATAAGCGTAGCTCACACAAATTTACTTAAATGTTCATCAGTTAGTTCGGATCGACATTTTAATTTAATGAATTTAATGAGTACAGTTATTCACACAGCTAAATAGTCCCAAAGAATGAAATAAGTTCTCCTACCACACTCGTTTGTTAGTGGGTTCTTCCAAAATTTTATTGCAGAAAAGCTATTTCTCTGAGCCTTTTAGTCCTTCGTCCAGTTCTAGCTGCTCCAACTCTACAGCTGCTGTATCCTTTCTTATTGGTAATGAAACAGGACAGCCATCGGCCACATCAATAGCAAAATGATCTTTCAGGAATGAAAATGAAGGCTTTAGTGATCTCAAATCATTAAATTCCCTATTGATTTCTTCAGCAAGGCTCGACATGTTACCTAGGTAACATTTTGTTCAAATTTGAAGTGAGCAAATGTTTTAGTCTGAGGCTTAAACTTGCTACGATAGCTAAATACAGTCTGGGCAAATCAGAAATAAGTTTTTCTCTTCCCTGTAAAGATATGTTTAACGATTGTAAATGCTGGGCCACGTCTATAAGAAAAAGCCAAATCTAACAACCACTGGGGTCCTTAAGTTCAGGGAAAGATTTTCCTTTTTCCTCCGGCTTCGAGATATTCCATTAATTAATCTTACTCTAAGTTTGGTATCCAGAGTCGCACGAGAAGAGCCGCGTGTAGCTCGCGAGCCGCGTGATGGTCACTACTGTTGTATAGGTTGCAGGAGTTATGCGATTAACATAATTTAAATATTTCAGAAAGTAAAACAAAAGCAATAGACTTTCAAGGTAAGTACACCCTCAAAACCAAAATTGTAGTTAATAATAATATATTGGAGCAAGTCATCAGTTTTAAATACTTAAGAACGCACAACAGCTGTAAGTACGAAAATGATTTTAAAAATAAACTATTCATGATTCAACATATATGCTACACAATAAGCAGGAGTCTGAAAACTATAATCAAGAAATAAACTCGAATGAAGCTGTACAAAGTAATGGCCCAACCTGCTTTCTATTTGGATCTAAAACATGGAGTTTGACGCGAGCTGACAGACAGAAGATACAGGCTGCTGTATCGCGCCCGTTTAAATAAAATCCCCAACGATAATATAAGAGAAAAATTAGAAATAGTTTCTCTGGAAGAAAATAGTATACATTATAGGAATCGATGGAAACAACACCTTGGAGAGAGGATCCCAAGAAAAGGCATTTTACTACAGGCCGAAAGGAAAAAGACTTCCAGGAAAACCCAAGGAAACGATGGCCGGTTACATTTTGAGACCTAATTCTTCAAGTGCAGAAGAAGAATTTAAATTTTACCCACTATCGCCTTAACAATAAGCAATGTTCAATAATCGAATAGACAAATAATAGATTACTTTAGCCATTTTTCTTGTGTTTTTTCATTTTATATGATGAAACCGGAGAATGTGCCAAAATAACTACAATTTAGATACCTTAGAATATACAAAATTTGTTCCTCTACTACGTACAGAAAGTAGAGGAAGTACTGCATTCCACCCAAAATTTCGCTATCGAGATTTCATATAAATAAATATTTTGAGGCTCCCTGTACCCGTTTTCATAAAATCGTACGTGAGTTTCCATATCGTTGTTTTTCTGTGAACAGCGTAGGTGATTCAAAGACGAAAAGACAGTTAAATACCAATCTTGGTAATTAAGTCCAAGTATACAACACAAAGATATAAAAAGCACCCCCACCTCAAATTACATTTTAACGTGCGAAATATTCGTTGATTGGCTAGCTCAAAAATAGATATAAAACGTAAGTCTTATAGTTGTTTATGAGACTTGCGAAGTAAGTTTATTAGCGAATGAATAAATGTTAACAGGCCGCGCCATGGCTTAGTGGCTAGACCGCTTGGCTCTTACCAAGGTGGCCCGGGTTTGATCCCAGGCGACCTCAAAGTGAGATTTGCGCTTGGACGGGCTTTCTCCGGGTCCTCCGGTTTCCTCCGTCAGCGTTCCACCAATTGCTTCATCACCATCTTTCCTATCATTCCTCTCGCCCACATATACAGAGTGTTTCAGAATGACACCAAATGATCATATAGAAATAGTTGCTCAAGTTCTATGTGACATATAGATAGTTTTTACCGCCAATAGAGCCGCAAAAGAAATGCTGCAGAATGAGTGTGGATTAGTCAGTGACAGGAACAACGACTCGTGCCTCACGCTGTCGAAGTTCGCAGGTATAGGTCTCACGCCGTTCCGCGTGCTGTAACTGTAAACATACCGACATACTCCCGCAGTAGCTTGCTACTATTAAGAACCTCTTTGGCTTATGAAACCGCAATAAAGAAGTTATTCCTTAATTATTGCTTCAGAGTGTTTAACGTGTTCCAAAATTCCGTTATAGCAGTCCATGCTGGCAAATAAGCTGGTGGACATATGCAACTTATACCTTTTAGAGAAAAGTTAATGTTAGTGAGGTTGAGGATGGAAGCATTAAATCATAAACATAACAAAAAACATCAAAGAATTGTAGATAAATTAACCAAAACTAAATGGCTTATACAATGAGACGAGCATTTTATTTCACGTGTTTGATAATACTAAATAAAGCATTTGTAACTGAAAAGGAAGCTGTTGATATTTACAGTAAGTGGTTGAAAGTATTGTACAATTAAGATCATAACAAAATGCTCCGAAGTTAAACAAATAAATATTATCATTGATGTGACTATTTTTACAATTCATATTTTTAATGAAAGTAAATTAATGGTGCGCTCATTGAACTCCCTTCAGCTCTTCCATCCATCAAAACCATATCCGTCATTTCGGCGTTCGTATAGCGCTCCATATTGCTTGGATTTGCTATCTAAGTACGCGCAAAATCCTCTCTGTTAGGACGGAATGTGTAGTTTTACACTGAAGAGCAACCTTGCAACAGTCCGAGTTACTAGTCGACGTTTGTACAAATAACTTACCCCATTACCTGAAAGGCAGACAAAATAAACTATGAATAACACATGTAAGCACAAAAATAGTAATAGTAACGTCTTTTTTTTTTCAAGAGGAGAATATCTACTACAAATATAATTTATAAATATTTTCGATTCACCTAAAACTCCTAATATATAAATTATCTGTATCTTTCGTACTATGTGCTATTAAAATGCAATCACAAATCAAAATAAGAGGCAAGTGGGTAAAACAAAAGCAAAACCACCTTCTAAAGACAATCGTTGCTGGCACTTCGAAATTCTGACTGATCTATCCCACCAGTAAGATACTTTGAAACGTTATTGCTAGTCAATTGTTTAGCAGAGGTCCTGTGTTGTTTCGTAAGTAGTGTGTCTTTTAGATTTTAGTCTCTATTATAAATTTATTTTGCTACTTATGCCGATCTTGGTGTACTTGCTAAACCGGTTCTCATACCACTTTCTGCGATGCCTCAACGCATTTGATTCGAATAGCCATGGTCGTTTAAAGCGATATATAATGGGCTGGCCACCCATTCAAAGCTAAACGTCGTGGTTTTGAATCTCGGCAAGTGCAGTCAAATGTGCTTGTGGTAAAGGACGGGGAGGACCCAAGTAAAGTAATCGGTGTGATGGCACGCTTGGATATTAATGGGGTATCATTTGACTGCAGTTGCTTGGATGTTGCCTTTTAATACTAAAAAGAACACTATAATGTAATTTTAAAAATAATATAATATTTATAATTCAAGTACTCAAAATTTTGCTATATTATAACAAAAAAACCGCACTAAAATATTTTTAAGTTGAATACAGCGTAATGTTACTCCAGGGCAACACCACCCATTAAAGGGTTAAACATTAAATAATCACATGCCACTATTTATAAAGAGGGTTCATCAAATATAGATTTAGCAGTTCATGCCAGATTTGGAATATCAAATAAATATTTCTGTTGGGTATACTACAATCACTTTGGGAATGGATTGTTCACTTATTGACGATAACTTGTTGCTTCATAATTTCTCTTTTGTCTTACTTTTCTGCTTTTAACTATTCCATGGTAAACTGACGGTTCATTAGTAGATGTCCGAGATTGATAGCATTATGAACCTGGAGAACAAGTTATTGCAATTTGCTATAAAACTGGACAGCAGAAAGAAAACAGTATGTATCCCTTAAACTGTTTTGCTAAGCGTGAAGCCTTCGTGTTTCTAGATCACTTAAACGATCTGTAAATAAAACCATAAAGACACACTTAAGGTACATTTTGCTTTACTTTTCTCAGTTAGTGTAGAAATATTTTCAAATAATGCAAATAAGTACATGTTCTGATACGTTCTAATTCAACACTTGGAAACACTTCAAACGCTTTTGTTTATGCAATGTCCCTCTAATCATCTCATACTTTAGGTTCATTGGTTCACCTGAGTCAATATATGCCAGACAGATGGCCTTAATTGCGTAGTTACCTTTCTGTGCCACATGTGTGAAAAAACTCTTAATACGTGGCTTTACCTGTGTAGTTGCTTTTTGTAATATCTACTTTGTTAGTATTGAGTTTCGACGGAGTGTAGACTTCATACTTTGGTATTCTTCTTGTTTGATCTTAATGTACAAATTGTGATTGTGGTACTGGACAGATTACTTCAATTGTTTAGTCGCCTTCTGCTTGCCATCGTCTTAGGCAAGTTGTTCATATTTATAGATAGGCTTAGTTGCGTTATATTTCTATTTCTTTTGTTCCGGAAGATTTTGGTAGTGAAGTTGAATATTTAATCTGGTATTTACTGAAGGCAACCACGAAAAGAAAAAGTTAGATTAACCGGCACATAAGGTTAGAACCAAACTCTCCCCAATATGGCCCCTAAACATGTCTCCTCAACAATCCAGCACGAAACTTGGAACACTGTATGTCGCTTTTAAGATATATGTTTAGTATTTGAAATCGTATTGAAAAGTTAATCTGAATAGCTAAATTATGATATGCATATGCGAGCATCTAACTGTAACAGACTCGAGCCATACTTAAAATCCCGAGCTTTGCTCTGGACACGGTAGATCAGCGATAAAAGCATCCTCCGTGATCTAAGTTTGCATGCTAGCCTCTGTATTCGGAGGTCGATGGTTCAAGCCCGGCGCAGGATGATGGACCTTTTTAGGCATAAACATTCTCAGCTTAGCTTCTATCGGAAGGGAAGTAAAGCAGTTGGTTTCATGTGGTTACGTAATTTATGGCACGTAAAATTACCTAAAGCCTGATACAAAGGCTTTTGAGCAAAATTAAGCGTCTTTCTCATCCATTTAGACTGAGACGCTGAGAACCGTGGCGGTTAAAGAGATTCCTTAAATAAAAGCTCAATTACATTCATGCGGAAAGGCGAAACGGTGAAACAAACAAACAAACAAGATAAAATAAACACATTGTATTCAGATACATTTTTCTATTCATGCTCCCACAATTTATTCTTACAGCTTAATCTCCCTTCTTATTAATGAGATGAACTTTCATTACATAATTTGTTATAGGTACAGAAAGGACGGGCAAGTTAAAGTGATAGTCAAATATTTTTAAAGTGGATGGCTACTGATAGCTTTGAAATTCTATGCTCCTAACATAACAAAGGAAAACGAATAGCCACTTGAAAAAAAAAAGTTTTTGTAAGTTCAAACCAATAACAAAGAGTATCTTTGAAATGGTTAACAGCTCAAAATTGTGTTTAAGATAAATAATGTGCCTTGAGATCTATCATGTTTTATACAACACGATTTTCCCATCTCTTATACTCTATTATTATGCAGAAGGCATTCGGAGTGAAGGAAACTTCACAAGTTATCCGTAGCAAAACAATGATACAATTTTTTCATGCAAATACTTTCATCCGCCACCATCTCATCATTTCGCGATAATTTTGTGCCTGATTAATAGGCCTTTTATTGTTAGACTAGAATCTCTGCAAAGAGTCGAATTACCTCTGCCACAGGCAATATAGCAGGTAAAGCAGAAGAATTAAGTTAGAATTTGCGGGACAAAAACACATTATTCTCCAGGAATATAATTTCAAAGACATAGGTATTATAATCTCTGACTATCGATTACCTCGTAGAAGGCTTAGTCCGATGTTCAATTTTCTTTAGTTAACTGAAAAACAAGAAACATATGGCATCTACAATGTACATAATTTTAAAAATATTTTTATAATTCATGTCGATTTTTTCGTTGGTGACGGATAAAATTACGTATGGAACTAGGGAATTTTGATGTTTATTATGCTCTTGAAATTTAAGCCGTCGGCTTTTACGCCTCGGGCGTTAACATATTTTATTCTTATTTTTAACTTCCCTAGTCGTACCACTATCGTGGTGTCAGGGGATTCTTGTTCCTCTATTTTTTTTAAGGTCGGGCCTGAGGAACCAAAGCTTTGGATCTGATAGAGAAACAGGATAGGTGATCAGCCCAGTGTCCGGCGTGAAGGTGAAGGAAGTGGATGACATATAGATTGTTTCAAAACGACACCGAACGATTATAGCCGTTGCGTAGTTTATAACTTAACTAGTCCGAATTTCGGTGTCGCAGCTTCCAAGTTCTGTTAGGTATAATTTTATGCAGCATTAAATATTACATGATTTTGTAATTAGGCAGCACAGGAAACACTGGTGTGCGAACCTCAAAAGTTATTATTGGGACGCACTGGCCACGAAAACAAAAGCACTACTCCTTGCTCTTTATCAGTAACCCTAGCCTACCTTTCAGGTAATGGGGCAAAGGGCAGTTATTTGTACAAAAGTCGACTAATAACTCGGACAGTTGCAATGTTGCTCTTCAGTGTAAAACTACACATTCCGTCCTAACAGGGAGGATTTGGCGCGTACTTAGATAGCAAATCCAAGCAATATGGAGCACTATACGAACGCCGAGATGACGGATATGGTTTTGATGGATGGAAGAGCTGAAGCGAGTTCAACGAACGCACGATTAATTTAGTTTCATTAAGAGTATGAATTGTAAAAATATATACATCAATGATAATATTTACTTGTTTAACTTCAGAGCATTTTGTTATGATCTTAATTGTACAATACTTTCAAACACTTACTGTAAATATCAGCAACTTACTTTTCAGTTACAAATGCTTTATTTAGTATTATCAAACACGTGAAATAAAATGCTCGTCTCATTGTATAAGCCATTTAATTTTGGTTACTTTATCTACAATTCTTTGATGTTATTTTCTGTTCTGTTTATCATTTAATGCTTCCATCCTCAACCTCACTAACATTAACTTACCTCTAAAAGGTATAAGTTGCATATGTCCACCAGCTTATTTGCCATCATGGACTACGATAACGGAATTTTGTAGCACGGTAAACTCTCATAAGCAATAATTAAGCAATAGCTTTTTTTATTGCGGTTTCATAAGCCAAAGAAATTCTTAATAGTAGCAAACTACTGCAGAGTATGTCGGTATGTATACTAACAGTTGCAGCACGCGGCACGGCGTGTGACCTATACCTGCGAACTGAGACAGCGTGAGGCACGCGTCGTTCCTGTCACTGCCTAATCCACACTCATTCTGGAGCATTTCTTTTGCGACTCTATTGGTGGCATAAACTATCTAAATGTGTCACATAGAAGCTGAACAGCTTACTATATGTTCGTTCGGTGTCATTTTGAAGCATCCTGTATATCGGAAATTAATTGTTCTTTCACACTGGCCGTGTGTCAGTTGGAGAATTTAATGTCATATCGGCACGTTGGCTATAGTAACTCAATGGTAGAGCGGCTGGACGGAAACCAGAAGATCCGTGGTTCAAATCCCGGCTACAGCATTGAATTTTTTATTCTGACTCTACGTTTCCACAATGTAGCCTACACACGGCCAGTGTGAAAGAACAATTAATTTCCATTAATTGTACCTAATAGTGGTTAACTATAAAGCCCGGGCCTTAAAGTACTTACAGCATAGTAAGTGGTCATTAAGGTAGTTGTCTCATGTGTTTATGAGAACTCCTAAGTGGTTTACCGGGAAAAATACGAGTCAGTTGGAGAATTGAATGTCATATCGGCACGTTGGCTATAGTAACTCAATGGTAGAGCGGCTCGACGGAAACCAGAAGATCCGTGGTTCAAATCCCGGCTATAGCATTGAATTTTTCATTCTGACTCTACGTTTGCACAATCCTGTATATTGTTAAACTTAAGAATTGGAGAGTAGCGCTTGCTTAACTCTTCTTATTTAAGGTCAAAAATGAGTCAGTTTGGGAATTTCTCTGTTGGGATAGGTCAGTGGGTTTTTATTTAAATTTTAATTTACTTCCTCCAAATTTAAGTCATATCGGACAGTGAATGAATTGGGTGAAATGGTGCTCAAATGAGTCCAGGATCCATGGAGCTTACAGTTACCCGAAATTCGTCTTGAACGATATAGGAAAACCCCAGAAAATACCTTATCCAGGTAACTCACCCTGACCGAGATTCGAACTCGGGACCTCTTGAACGTGAGGCAGACACGCTACCATCTACGCTACCGAGGCGAGCGGATAGCTCTAGGTTAGAGAAGAGGCGTATATAGCAAAGAACCGCAATGCACGTCCCAGTAATGGCACTTATCAGTCTACCCTTAAAAATGAAATTTGTGTCTCAAATTTAATGTGAATATCCTATGAAGTCCTGTTCATTCCAAGGAATTTTGTGTGAATCTATTTCTGATATATTAATTGTTATTACTCCTTCAAACTATTCAATATTTTGTCACTCTTAAAAGCCTGTGTGTTACCTTTCTGCAGCAGATCCCTAGCAGCCGGACTGCCGTTCTTCGGTAGCCCTCCCGGATGGGCTGACGCGCCTATATCGACTTCCACTCTGAAATACGTGGGGTGGAGCTTTTTGGAAAGAAGTTACTGCCCCTATTGCAAGCCTCACGGAAAGGAAGCATTTACCTTCTCTCTCTCTGGTTTTAGAGAGGGAGTTTCGACTCTTGGTGGACCTGTCTCAACAGTTTCTCGTGATTTTATGGAAACAGTATGGAATTTAAGTATATAACGTTTAGAACTTCAACATTTGATTACAGTTCTTTTTATCTATAACGAAATATATAATCTAGCTATTTCTGCAAGGTTTGCCTCATTTAAAATGAACCGCAGATCAGTAAGGTTCCGTAAGAATTGTCACTTTTTTAATCATAGCTTGCCCAATGTATCAATTTTCTCAAGTCAACCTCTTCCTGGTTTTACAATAACTTAATACCAGTATGTAGGAACTAATGCAATTAACCTTTGCAGTAGCAGGTGATCAATAACTGTTTTATTTAATCTGCTTCAAACTTTTTCAAACATACAAAGCTTAGAAAGTTGTTTGCATTATTATTCCAGGAGTGTAATGAACAAAGTGATGTGGTTCTCGACAGCATTAAAGAGTCAGCAAGTAATTATCTACATGTCACAACTTTTTATCCCAGCTGTCATTGTTCTGCTCGTTGATATCAAGATAATGATGCATTTTAATCGCCACAATCATTATTGTTATTATGCCATTGCAAATACTGTAAATAACAAGCAGTGGGAGACCGGGAAGTTAAGTGACAGCTAAATCTTGGAAATAGGTGCCGCAACTAATCAAGAAATGCAACCAACCACCTGTTGCTGTCACAAACTCGCCAACACACCAAAGAAACTCTAGCAGGCACGCCTCGATGAACAATAAGCTACACAAACGAAATGTTTACTCAAACATGTATTTCTTGGAGATACACCCTGCATAAAAGATTAATTTTTTCAACGAAACTATGTTTTTCGCTTCTGGCATTGCGAGACCTTTTCATGGTTACACTGCCTGACCTTAAAAGCAGAAAAACCAAAAGGCTACCTATTTTCACTACAACTGTATGATTTTATAACCTTTGTTTATCACCTGTATGCAATAGCAAGGAGTTTTACACTCCACCCAAAACTCTTTAAGAAAAATTCAATGAAAATTCATGTTTTGTGGACCACTACGTTCAAAATAGTATTTATGTATCAGTTTCGCCAAAGATTTATCATATGTAATCTATACAAATGTGTAGATTATTATTAAAGGAAATAAATAAATGTAATATAAACAACATAAAATATAAAAAGTACATTCAATCATTTGTTAAAAATCTCATTCTGGAAAATCTGTTTAACTTGTTATACTCTTTGTTTCAAAGAACCTTGCCCCGCTGACATATATCCCTCCGCGTGCTACTGCCTGCCCCTTTACCCTAATTAGTTGATGTTTTCGGCACCTTAGATGCTGCAATGTACGACAAATTCATTTCATATAAACAAATAAGTGACCACTCGACTCGACTCGACACGATAAACGCACGTGCTATCGTCAGTCATCCCGAGGGCAGGTTTGAACCAAAGGATTCTCCTCTTTATTTCGTGTTAAGAGTTAACATGCATTGCAGGTAAATTAACCCTCTTGTGTAATATATTTAATCAATACGGTTATGATAATATAAATGTGACAATTCTCTTCGAACATATGAAGATGACATCATGTTAAATAACGAATCCATTTTTACTGCACAACGACAGCAGCCAATAAGAGATGACTAGGTCACGTGATCTTAAGAGATATATGGTAAGCTTATTTAAAACAAAACTTAGTAAATACAATGAAATCGCCGATATTGATACCTCATGAATTTGTAAGATAAACAATTATATTAACATTTTCCTTTATCTACTGAAGATCCAACAGTTAGTTTTGTTGCTAACCCAAATTTGCATTTCTTTACAGCAGGGGAAGACAGGTTGTGGCGGTGTGACGTCAGTTCCGTCTGCTCTAAACGCCAAATATGCTACCGAACGAAAGGCAGATTAGCGTGTGACTCACTGCGCTGATTTCTGCTGCCCAAGAAGAAGGAAATAGTTTTTTTTTTTTTTTTTTTTTTTTTTGTAATTTTATGTCCTCCAACGTTAAGGGTATGTGTGACTGAAATTTCATGAAAATCGTGAAAATAACGACTTTTTTTATTTTAATTCTATAAAATAATTTAGACCTTCCCGAATGTGAAAAATGCATAATTTGCCACCGAACGCCATTTTTAAATGCTTATTTAAATGTCGGTGGCCTTTAAACTCTGTCAGAGTCACGCCCTCTTTTGCCTACATCCACATTCTTTGTCTGTTTTCCATTCTTAAATTTTCAATTCAAGAAAAGAAAAATAAGGCTTTCAGACAAAATAGTTCCTAAAATGTTGCCAATATATCAGAGGCTGGCTTCTAAAACATTACTAGAGAGGTGCAAAACAGGAAAAACACAGAATGCCAATGAATCTTTGCATCATGTCATATGGAATAAGTGACCAAAGGAAGTTTTCATATCAAAACAAAAATTGGATCTTGCTGTTATTAAAAGCATCAGTGAGTTTAACATGGGTAGTCTTAAGTCATTGGAGCTGCAGCGAAATATCAGAGGTGAAAGTGTAGTAGACTCAGCGAGGAAAACTTCAGTGCAGCGAGATCGGACTCGTATCCTGCAAAGCAAGAAGCGAAGTTGTGCAGAAGAAAAGCAACATCTAAAGAAGAAAAAGGTGGAAAAAGCAGCAACAGAGGGGAGGAAAAAGAAATCTGAGGGTCCAACCTATCAGCCAGGTGGATTTTAATGTGAGTTATGCAATCAAATCTTTAATCGCTGTTTTCTCAATGTTCATATTTTCAGCATTTTTCTTCCTGTAAAATGCTCCTTGCGATGCAGTTTTTGTACTACATTCATGAAATTTCCTACACAGGTTCAGAATATCATGAGGAATGGAAATTGCCCTAGGTTTTATTGTGAAATGTATATAAGCACATATTTTTAATTTTCAAACACAAAACTTACAGTTTTTTAGACAAAAAAGAGTATTTGTAAATTAAAAAATTTTGTGACAAACTAAAGGAGACACAGAAAAACCCAGAACGTAGGGTTAAAATATTAGACCAAAATTCAAAATATTTTGTCGCAAGGGACTTTTTTAGTGACGTAACAAAAAACATACGAAATTTATCATTATTTCTAAACTGCTGGAGAAAAATGGTTTAAATTTAGGTTGTAACATGTTTACATTATACTACACCTATGGTGTAAATTTGAAAAAGCTAGCATTATTAGTTCAGAATTTGAAAATTTCAGTCATACATACCCTTAAGTCATATCGGATGGTGAATGAAATGGGTGAAATGATGCTCAAATGTGTCCAGGGTCTATGGAGCTTAGAGCTACCCGACATTCGTAAAAACCTTATGCAGATAACTCACCCAGACAGAGATTCGAACTCGGGACCTCTTGAACGTGAGGCAGACATGCTACCATCTACGCTACCGAGGCGGGCAGGAAATAGTTTGATGTGTTGGGCTTCCGACAGTGTAGGAAAGACAGGAAACGTATCGAGTATTAATAACATGTACAACTTACATCTTTGGAGTTCTAATATTAATGCTGACTGCTTTAATTACACAATTGGTCACAGTTTATGAACAATTACATTTTGGCTCTGTGCTATAAGAAAATATATAAATCTTCAACTCGTAGTTTATCTGAAAGTCAGGCATGTTATAAAGTAAATAAAATAAAACATAAAGTAACTTTCTCTGCAAATTAGAAGAGACCCATTCAGAACATAATTATGTGGACATTTTCCGACACTTTCTGTTTCGGTTTTCTCTAACTAGTTTATCAATGTTATTACGTACTGTCTGGGAAATTTGTAATCGAAGGCTGCATGTTAGATTGTGATCCGACAAGGTACTTCTGGGTTTGTACTTAGCTAATCTCATAACAGAAACAAAAAATTACTCTCACACATATGTCGAGCCAAACGTACACAATGTCCGTGCGGCAAGTGAATACAACCTCGGAATTGTGTTTTAATTATAATACAATATTTTGAAATTATTGTGGACACTTTACAAAATCATGCTTCTTTTAGTCGATACAATTCAGTTTTCAATTAAAATTATTGAATCAACTTTCTCCTATACTTTACAAATAATCGTAAAGTTGTCCGTTCTTAAAGAATGCATGATGTGTTAGCTATTTAATATACTCGCAGACACACGCAAACCATGAATGCTAAATACATTCATAAAAAATCTGCAAGATTTCGGACAGACACTTACACACGTCCGTGCAGAAGTTTTATATTACACTGCCGCTTATTTGTTTAGAATAGCAAGAATGTAGTCTCTGCTAGTCGTTTGTTTAAAAGAAAGTTAATGCAAGTAATAGTATTTTATAAGGTAAAGTGACTTTTTTACTCTATGGATGTGTTGAATGTTACATCCAAACCATCACACATGCTAGCAGATGCCACAAGAACAACATAAAATATCCGCTACACTTTTTTAATGTTACATATTCATCTTGCTGGCTTCAGCCTCTGTCTACTAGCCACATCCCCGTGTTCTTCGGTTACTTATTTAGTCTATCCTCTATGGTGGCTTATTCCTAGCTTTTCTATGTATCCAGTTGCTAATTACCTTTGTTTTGGCCAGCTTCCTGCGCAGATTTTCCTTTCTAATATTCACTCTTGATGAATTCAGTTTTGTTACAGTTCTTTACTTACACATGTTTTACTATTCCTAAGAGATTTTCCACTATCGGTTCTGTTTTAATTACTCTTTTATTTGTTCTACCATTAGTTCCAACTTTATATGTTTCTTTCTACAATAATTATCTCCCATTTCCTCTTAATGGTTTCCTTTTATGTCATGAATTTATGTTAGATGTGAGATGTTTGTTCCCTCGTCACTGAATTTTTAAAATGATCCTAACTGCGTGCTCATGGAAATATTTACTGACTTTGGAGTTGTTCGACAAGCTCTTCAAAGTATTCAATTAATGCAAACCTCCAACCGCAAACCAAATGAGATTTACAGATATTGAACCCGGATTTATGAGATGACATATTAAGGACATAACTTCCAATATGGAGTCTGTACAGAAATGGAAAAAGAATTAAATGATTTATACCTGCTGAATTTCGGACTAAACTTTCAAAAGGATTGATTCCTTTTAATCTATCAAAATGTGCAAAAGTGGTTTTGGTCTCTAATTATTTAAATTGCTAAAGAGGTGTTTAAATAAACTTGTGTAAGTGTGTGAAAATTGACTGTAAATTTCTAAACTTTTATTTCCTATAATTTAGTTTTCTTAACTTTTTCGTTTAAGAATGTTTCTCGTGTTACAATTCTTCAGCTCCTTACATATTTACAGAATACGTTTTTGAAGATGAAGGATAAAAAGAGAGTTTTTGATACCATAGTTTAATAATTTAAAACCTATTAATTATTCTATTATTCTACGACGAAAATTTGCCACGAAAATTTGAATATTTTACTGCAATATACAAAAACAGGAAATAGTACACAGAATTTAAAGGCTAAAATATTTATCAGGAAAGAGACTTTACATATTGATTTTACTATTTTATAATGTGTAATATGATCAAATTTTGATATTAATTTCAACATCTTTCAAAGATCTGACACTAAGATTATGAAGGAAAATTACGCTTTACATAGAAAATGTATGCTTTTTTTAACATTTCTCTCACAATTTCTATTTAAGTACCATATGTTTAAGACATTCACAACACTAGTAAAATGTGCATATAATGTTCTACGAATAGCCTGTGAACTAATTTATGATAACATTTTCTATATCTTGTTGTAACTGGTAAAGAAACAAAAATTAAGTCAAAATTTTGTAGCATTACGATTTACGTAAACACGGTTTTTAATAGTTCGAATTTTCCAATATACTTTCATTTCTCTGAAGTGAATATAGTTGTTTAGCACGGTGTCGTAGTGTATGACACTTCACGCTCCACTCTCCTGTATAAGTCGTTACGGACGATGAATGAAATGGGAGAAATGATGCTCAGATATGCCCAGGTCCATAGAGCTTAGAGCTACTCGACATTCTTCTTTGAGGTTAAGGGAAAGCCTCGATAAAACCTTCAATAAAATATGTAATTAAAATATTTATGAAAATATTTATCTCCATTAGCATTGAAGCGATTATTTTATGCGCAATTATGGTGTTTGAAGATGCTATGATGATGCACCACGTTGTGGCACCATCTTTAAGCTGTATATTTGGGATGAAGGTGGATGTAGATTAATTTCTAACCTTTGTTGCCGACCTTGAAGAAATCTAGAAGTTTGTCCTGCAATTCTGGATAATTTGGCGCATCTGTAATTGTTGAGCGATATCTTTTTCTTTCCCAGGTTCACGGTAACGAGGCTGAGAAAGTATTTCAACTTCTGAATAATGAACAAATAATACATTTCTTGTTCAAAGATGGAAACTTAATTCCTCATAAACAAGTTTAAATTCTTTGAAACAATCACAAATATTATTAATGTAGTCTTTTTACAACAAGCGGTAGATGCCACGGTGAACTATTTCCTTTCTTGCGCACACGCTACTTATGCATCTTTGATGCACACACAAAATTGTTTCTGCGCACACTCGGAGAAACAAATGCAGGTCTTACTCCTAAGACTTTCATAAACAGAAGAAGAAAATCTTTTTAAAACATTTAACAACTTATCATGTTACGTTGTCATGGTTACACCATTACCTACTTTACATTACTTCTTTACTTTATTACAAATATTAATCTCTTTGACTATTCCTAACAAAACGTGAAATATCTAAAGTAAATACAACATGAAACAGAGGGAGAAACATAAATTTCGTAAGAGTAACTTTTAGAATGTGTATAAGTATATATTGTTTAAACTACAAATAAATTTCGACGTAGAATGTGGATGTAACATTCATGCATTACATTTAAGAGGTCCTAAGTTCGAATGTTGGTTGTCTCGAAGTATCATGATAAGGATTCCCCCTCCCCCTTAGCTTTACTTTATCCTTATTTCGAGTAACTCTTAAGTTTCTTTTCTTCACTCGTGACCCATCACGTTAAAGCACACTAACCCCACCCAACAAATAGAAAGTTTTCAGAACTTTTTTTGCTGTGCCATTCGTATATCACACTTTATACGAGGTCTTTGACTTAACTGATGGTGTTATTACTCCATGAACTGTAGGTTTTCTTAACACTCGGTAATTTTCTAGTTTTTTATACCCTTAAACACACTCACGTACACTTCAAACTCGTAGGGGGATAAGAAATAATTCTGGTTAAAGAAACAAATTCTCCAAATGCTACCCAAGAATCGAACCCGAAACTTTGGGTTGAAAAGTCAGAGTGCTGACCAGTTTACCTCTAAAATTTTCCCAAGAGTTTTAGTTATATATTTTAAATATAACATTCTGAATATAAAGTTATTGTATTAATTTTTTAATTTGGGAAGATAATTGCATACCTTTTAAGTATTTGTTTGCAACTGCACTCTCAGCATGGTGGTAGTATCCAATTGATACCCCTGTAGGTAGGCTCTTACCACACCCTGGCAACAACACACGATGTGGCCCACACCCTGACTGCCATGTTCAGGTGCGACCGACACGACGCTACGCCCAGGGAGGCCCTTCCAATTAAACTTTCAAATTAAAAAAAAAAAAGGAACAACAAAAAAGCTTTCTTCTCAATACAACGAGTGTGAGCTAACTTGTTCATCAGTCCCTCATGTAACTATGGTAATTATATAGTTGTGACCTCACCACAATATAGTTGAGGCATGCAAAGTATCAAATGCGGCTAGGTCTTTGAAAGTATGGCAGAACCCCGGAAAGAATTACTTTTTCCGCAATTTTTTGTTTGACACGACCTACATTAATAATTCTCAGATATTTATGAGACATGTACAGGACTCTCCCAGCCATATCCTTGCAACAGAATAATTTGGTGCAAAAGGAGCGAGGGATGATGATTAATTACTCTCATCTTTTGTGTCGAACTTGTAGAATTGTTGTAGATGTTTGCCTCGGCGCTCTGAAGCAATGAGTCTTATCTCTGGCCGCAGTATCGGAGTGAAAATAATCTTTAGGCTGCTATGGTAGAAAATAAAAACTTCACTCTTCTTTAAAAATCTTGAAATTTATTCCGCAAAACCCATTAATACGAGGGCTGTTCAATAAAGAATGATCATAATTTTTTACGGTCATAATTTTTCGCACTAAAATTCAGTCTTATTATATTCTGTTAGCTTAATGTGAAACAAATGCGCCGTAGTAGTTTCATTGTTGGTACTCCTGGTTCCCGCCTGTGAGAATTAGGCAAGTTCAGACATATTCAGTAACGTCTACCGCTGCAATGGAGGTAACATGCAGTTAAAGTTGATGTTAGAGGAAGATCCGGAGCTTCTTTCAAACGTAATCACTGCTGATGAAATTTGGCTACATCATTTTGATCCTGAGAGCAAACAGCAAAGCTCAGTGTGGAAATCTCCTTCATCACCAACCCCCAAAAAAGCAAAAGTGGTGGCTTCTGCTGGGTAAGTTATGGTCATCTCATTCTTTGATATCCATGGAATGGTTTATCAGCATATTGTGCCTGCACACACATCAGTAACTGGACAGTACTACATGGATGTCCTGAAAACACTGCAAGTCCATATCAGGCGCAAAAAACCACATTTCCGTGAAGCAAGCTGGATGCTGCACTACGATAATGCGCGGCCACATATTGCCAATGTTGTCGCTGAATATCTTACAAAACTCAACGTGAAGTGCATCCCTCGTCCCCCCTATAGTCCGGATTTAGCCACATGTGTCTTTTTTCTGTTCCTCAACTTGAAGATATGCCTTCGTGGGAGGCAATATTCATCATCAGATGCAGTGGTGAAGGCTGCGGAGGCGATTTTGAAGGATCCCTCAAAAAATGGTTTCTAGCATGTCTTTGAAGACTGGCATAAACGCTGGGACAAGTGCATCGCATTCAGGGGAGACTATTTTGAGGACTATCAAAATTATAAGCATGAGTAAAGTTGCGTTGTCAAAAAAAAAAATAAAAAAAAATCTGATCATCTGATCGTTCTTTATTGAAAAGCCCTCGAATTTTTCTGTTAGAGCACTTCATAATGTTCAAAACAATCAAACATGCCCGACTCTGTAGCGTAGGTGTAGCGTGTCTGACTAACGTTCAAGAGTTAGCGATTTCGAATCTTGGACACGGTGGGTTATTTGAATAACAGGTTTTCCAGCTCTGTGGACACTGGGATCATTTGAGCGTCACTTCACCGTCGATATGACAACTCTGGAACATGTCGTTACTTAAAAAGTTCCATCCTCCGACTTTGGACTCGATTTTTGAAGGCACCAAATATTGCGCCAGCAAACCTTCATAGCTGATTGTATAAGTTTATGGGGAAATAATTAGTGACAGTGCTCGGTCACACACAGCTAAACAAAATCATAGAAAACTGAAGATTTGACTGTATTATTTGGTTGGGAATAAATCGAGCAGTCTTTCTGCGTGGATTTGACACCAAGCGATTTTCATATGTTTCTGCATCTCAAGATATTCCTTGGTGGAAAACATTTTAACACGATTATGTTGTGAAACAAAAAGTGAAGATTTGGCTTTCATCACAGGCTGTTTCATCCTTTGACGAAGCATACAAACACTGGTTACCCGTTATGACGAGTGACTGAATGACTATGTGTAGATCTAGTGTAAGGTAAAAGATTATATTAAAGTATTTTGAAAAGCATTACTTATTTTTACTTTTAAAAGCTTTTCAACTTCCTGGCAGTTGCCTTTCAAACCCTATCTCCAACTATGACGGTCTTCCTATGATTCCTCCTGTATTCCTATAGGTTTAATCGCTTGTAATATGCCTTCTCTGCAGGCGAATCGTGGTTCATACCTTCTTTTTCTGCTCTAGGGATGACCAATTTATTACTTTCTTAGGCCATCGTTCTGTACATTTCCGTACCATTTTATAGATGTACTTTTTAACCTATCACTGACTCTTCAATGTTACCAAAATAGAAACATTTTTTATATTTTCTATGTGCGAAATGTATATTCGCTATCTCAACAGCTTTTATCCATCTTCCGCAGCATAAAGAAGAATACCCTCAACAATGGTTTTAAGAATCATCTGTTTTTCTGTTTTATTTCTTGTATTTACTTTTTGCTCTTGTTGAATATCTCAACTCCGTTACACATTATTTGCCCACCTCAAGAGTAATCGCCTCACGTTCAAGAGGTGCCGAGTTCGAATCTCGGTCAGGGTGAATTATTTGGATAAAGCTTTTACCGGTGTTTTCCTTGATCCCGAAAGACGACTGTCGGGTAACTCTAAGCTCTATGGATCCTGGGCTCTTTTGAGCACCATTTCAGCCGTTTAATGCAGCGTCCGATATGACTTAACGTTGGAGGACGTACATTACACAAATGAATAAACAAATGACTCTACATTTAGTAGTTTAATCACCGAATGAGCCTTTATTATTCTAATATCAATCTGCTTTTCATTATGAAAGGGTAGAGCCAGACTGAAAAATTCAATGCCATAGCCGGGATTTGAACCACGAATCTTCTGGTCTCCGTCCAGCCGCTCTAAACCATTGAGGTACTATGACCAACGTGCCAACATGACATTAAATTCTCCAACTGACTCTTGTTTTTTTCGGTAAACCACTTAGGAGTTCTCATAAACACATGAGACAGCTACCTTAATGACACTTACTTGATGTAAGTACTCAATGTCTGGGTTTTATAGTTTGGACCACTATTAGGTACAATTAATAGAAATTAATTGTTCTTTGGCACTAGCCGTGTGTAGGACGCAGTATGAAAGGTCAGAGCCAGAGTGAAAAATTCAATGCCATAGTCGGGATTTGAACCGCGGTCTGGTCTCCGTCCAGCCGCTCTAAACCATTGAGGTTTATATTAATGGCCAGGTTAATGGCCAACGTGCCAACATGCCATTAAATTCTGTGGAAAAATCACGAGTCAGTTGGAGAATTTAATGTCATGTTGGCACGTTGGCCATAGTACCTCAATGGTTTAGAGCGGCTGGGCGGAGACCAGAAGATTCGTGGTTCAAATTCCGGCTATGGCATTGAATTTTTCAGTCTGGCTCTACCCTACTGTACCCTCTACCCATTCTGGCTCTACCCTTTTAGTGTCCACTGCTTTTTATTGCTAGTATATTTATGAATAACTGACTCTACATATTTAAATTGATTAACTGCTCTTAATTTACCGTCCGGAAGGCGCAGGTCTTGATTTTCCGCCCCTGCTACCAGATAGTCTTGGCAAAATTGACCTCAAGGCCTCCTATATCATATGCCTCCAGTAATTTTCTTATCATAAAATCAGCATCCTCCCTATCCTGGCTTATTACTACTTGATAATCCGCAAACAAAAGAGAATGCATAACATGGTTCTGACATTTTAACTCTCATTTGTACATCTTGTCTTCCAAGGCTCCAAGACTTCGTCCAGATA
Source organism: Mantis religiosa (assembly GCA_030765055.1). Classification (NCBI taxonomy): domain Eukaryota; kingdom Metazoa; phylum Arthropoda; class Insecta; order Mantodea; family Mantidae; genus Mantis; species Mantis religiosa. The sequence goes on along the minus strand of CM060956.1, from coordinate 44,161,815 downwards.
TATCTTAAATAGGGTAGTAGACATTCCAGATCCCTGGCACAGACCCTTGAATTACAAATTAATTTGATAAGTACTTTCCATACCAAATCAATGCTTTACCAAATACATATTGAAAATAATATTCGGTTAATACACATCTGCCATTACTGTTGTGTAATGCAAGAACAGGCGTGATGCGATATTTTTAAAGATCATTCGATTTCATCAAAATAGTTAATGCCCCTAGAGCTGTTATTAGCGTGCAAATAACTACAAGGTAGATTTGTTTCCTGGTGGAGGCTGAACTGCATGTGAAAGCATACATGCCGTATAATTCTATCTACAAACGTATTTACATAGCAGAGAAGTCACAAAATTGTTCCACGCTTATTTATGAATGGTCGCTGGCGCACTGCAACACACACACCAATCGTTTACATTAGTAATTCCAAACAGATATTAATGGCACCAAACGTTATTAGCAATAAGCGTTTTGTAGACCAAGTCTAATCCATAATCAGGACACATATTAATTGATCTGGATAATCTTGACCAAACTGTTTTAATTTCGATTTGCTTTATAATTACAAATGCTGGCTTCCATATTTAAACAGGCGCCAGTGTGAGCATGAAAACCGCGTTCGCGAGGATTGCTATGGACTTTAGAGATGACGTAAAACCGCGATCTGTGGTTCATGCTTTTCAGGCCTGAACTTAAATCTCATTTCGCAACCAAACTCAAACAACGGAACGCGTTTGCCATCTCCCGGTGAACCATGCAGATCATGGTTGCTGTAAACACATCAGTATTTCAAGATGTAGAGAGAGGAAGTGTTCAACTGTCACTAATTCCCTGACGCCGAGCGTTATTCATATGTTTATAGCACCGCAGATTTCCTCTAGCGCTTGTCAGCTTAAAAGAGTGGATTCACACAGTGATATTGCATGAATGAATACATTTCCGCTAAGATACACAGAGATACACTCGCATATATGGATGGACTATATGGAAATATATGGAATGCTACAATTGAAAATGAAATCTGACTGTAGATATCAATCGAACGATTATAGTATACAGGATATTAATTAACTACACCGAAATATTTTCAGAACAACTGCAGATATGTTACACAAGTAATTTGAGGTTGGTTCAGACGTGGAATTTACCGCTATAAGTTTCGAAAGTGCCAGTACGCCACTGCTTATGATGATACCACTTGAGTGAACAACACACGAAAATGGAGAGACGTGTCTGAGCTCCCATTGGCGCAATGGCTATGAAATTATCTTTCAAGTGAAACGGAAACGAGTACGAATTCCTTCACTTATTGTCTTTTATTCTCGTTGGCTTTTGTTTGGTTGAAGATATAAGAATTTTCCGGGCTCAGGAGCCGTGGTCTGATGGAGTTGGGACATCCATACGTTTCGTTCACGACTGCGGTGAACATCAGTTCACATAAGCCAACTCACATAAACAGCTTGGTTGGCTGCAGCGTTTTCCTAACACATGTTAAGCGCCTTAAATCAGGGATACGTTACGATAAGTTAGCATCAAGTATATATAGCAACAAATATCCACCTCCCTTACCTACTCATCTAGCCATTCCAACGTACCTTGCCTTGCCTTATCTTACCTACACTACGCTAGTCAATCGTGTCCTGCCCTACCCTACCATTCCCTGGCCTACACTGTTTTATTGACCTATACACCAAACTTTATATCTTGGTTTGTGAAAGACTAAATTGAAACAGTTCTCTAGTTGTGTGAATGTATAAATGACGTTCGCATTCTGTGTTTGAGCAAGGTTTTTGAAAATTGTGATAGCACTGCGATTTTCAAGGTAAGATTTTATTACTGCATAAAGTATTATTTTCTACCATGTAGAATTTCAGTACAAAATTATTGGAGAGTAAGTTCAAGCTTAATATTCTGAAGGAATAAATTATATCACTGCTTGAGTATTTTTGTTTCTTTAAGTTTTTTTATGTTTTTTTTTAACTTACTGATTCTTCAAGATCATTTGTGTAAGTTTATGAAATTATTTTAAATTAATTTGGTAAAGCGAATTGTTTGGCACAATGCCTCAAATTGTGGTGAAAATAGCGTTTCCTAATAAAGGTCAAAATATATCAAGTTTGTTTACTTTTCCCCTGAATTTTCTCGGGAACGCCAAGATTTTGTAACTTTCCAGTGTACTTCACTGTCAGCTTAAATCATATTTTGGTACATAGTCGTGCAGTGTGTCCATCTTAATGCCTGTCTACGACTCGGCTATTTTCATCGCACCTGGAAGTTTGCCAATATCGCATATTCCCTAAGCTCAATAAACACAAGCACCTCCCTGAAAGCTATCGCTCGTATTAGTCTATTTGCCGACCTTCTCCAAACAGTCTGAAAACGAAATTTTTCTCTGTGTTCTCTTATCTTATTTATAACCATACTCTTTCGCCCTCCAGTTTAAGTATCGGCTTAAACATGCCACTACTCAGCAGCTTTTGCAACTAATTCAGTGCCCGCCTTGGTAGCGTAGATGGTAGCGTGTCTGCCTCACATTCAAGAGGTCCCGAGTTCGAATCTCGGTCAGGGTGAGTTACCTGGATAAGGTTTTTCCGGGGGGTTTCCTTTATCCTCATAGGCGAATGTTGGGTAACTCTAAGCTCCATCGGCCCCGGACGCATTTGAGCATCACTTCACCCATTGCATTCATCGTCCAATCTGACTTAACGTTGGAGGACGTAAATTAAAAACAAAAAACCAAAAGAACTTATCCAGTGAATAGTCTTAGATGTTGCACAGGCATTCGACAGAGTATGGTATATTGGTTTGCTCCTCAAGTTCTACCGCAGTGATCTTCCTAATTATCATTTATTACCCTTAATGGATGCTTTCCTCTCCGACTGCAGTTTCTCAGTGTACTTTGGCGGAATTCTTTCATCTCCACGATATTACAGCAGGTGCCCACAGGATTCAATCTTGGCCCCGACACTAATATCTACACTTCTGATATAATTGACTTTTCTCCGACTTCTTTATCTCTCTGCGTTGATGACACAATGCTACACTATTCTCATCCTCATCTCCAATTCGCACAAGTATCACTGCTAGCTTTGGCATCCGTTTGTTTCACACTTGGAGTATCTCAAACACTCAGAAAACTGAGGCTAAAATCTTCACTCTACGCCGACACTTCCTCTGTTAAATACCTTGGCTTGTTTTTGGACTCTCAACTGACCTGATGTGCTAACATCCATCGCCACATATTCCTGGCCTCCAGGCGGATTTCACAAATCTCTCTTTTGTGTTATCACCATTTCAGTCTTCCTTATAGAGCCCTTCGTTCGTATACTTATTATCTACGCCTGTCAGGTGTAAAGAGCCTCTCGCACATGCCATCCGCATTGTCTCCAAATTATACAGAAGCATTTTATCTGCATAGCAGTCAACCCCAATGGTTTATTTGTAGTCATTGTTCCATCACAAATTGGGACTCCTGCCTCTTCACGACTCCTAAGGATGTTCCAGGAAGAACCCCACACACTTGAAGAGAGACTGCTGCAGGACCTACTTCTTTGATACCTCTGACATCCTGGTTGATGTGCGTCTTACACCTCAAACACCATTTTCTTCTTCTTCTTCAATCCATGGTTTGGGCATATCTCTCGTTCCGGCTTCATAGATCTCTCCAGCGTTTCCTGGGTCGTCCTCCGTCTCTTCCTCCTTTTGGATTATAGTTTAGTACTGCATTTGGATATCTTCCATCCTCCATTCTTAATATATGTTCATGCCATTGTTGCCTTCGTTCTGATATTTTGTCATGGATTGGTTCGATTTCTAACTCCTTTCTAATATCCTCATTCCTTATTTTGTCCAATATTGTACAACCTTAACACTTCTTAAACATTTCATTTGTGCAGTCTGTATTTTATTTAAATCCTTTTGTGTAGGCACCCAGGTTTCGCTTCCATATAGTAAAGTTGGAATAGCCATTACCTTATACATTTTCATTTCTGTATCCTTTCTCACTGTGTTTTTAAAAGTTCTTTGGATTGTCCCACATATTGCTCGGCATTTGTTTGCTTTTTCTTCTATATCAGCTTTGTTTCTGAAACTTATGTTACATCCTAAATACTTAAAAATAGATAAATACCATTTCCCTGCGTATAATATTAATGTTCCAATCTAATATGGTTATAGGGTGGCCTGTAACCCTACCCGAGTATTATTACTCTATAATATTCTATTACCACTTTTCTGTAAAGCGTTTTACAGCCGATCTATCAATAAATGTTAAATAGAAAGGACAAAGTGTGTAATATATCAGGAAACAATAAAAAGAGAAGTTTAGTATGTGAAGAAACGTGTATATTATTTCTGTCATGCCACTTCACGGTATTATTTATTTAAAAAAATAACCGCCGTTGTGTTCGTTGTTTTTGCTTATGAATTTTTACTAGCACATGTTTATCTGTTTTCAAACATTTTGTGAATCCACAGTAGGGCCCCATTCATAGTGAAGACGTGCCGATAGCTTAATGCAACATGGGCTCAGGTGTCAAAAAAGGCAATTTATATTTTAACCGTGAACGTATCAAAAGAAGTTCACACGGATTGCTAGATTTGTAAACGTGATCCGGATGTAGTTCAAGCGCGCGGCAACTTTTATCTTGATAAACAGAGCTGGTAATACTCAGAATAAAAATGTATGCTGGTTTTGGAAATGAATGCTTAGGACATATAAAGTGTTATATCGAATAAATATCAGATCATCATCTACCGTCAGCATTTGTGAGTTTAAGATACGGCCAAGTGGAATAGCATCATGATCACACAGTAGAGGGCGTAAATGTCGAATCGCAATCCTGTTTTAGAAGTTGGTAATGCATGCAGAAATAAATGAGGAATTATTTCTCCTATATGCGCAACGAAAGCTGAAATTCTGAAGTTAGTAGGCTTTGTGGCCTGTTAAGTTCAGGCCTCACAATAAAAAAGCCTTTTAATTCTTTATTTATTTTATTTCCCAACACAATCTCCAGAAAAGCGATTTGTCATATCGGTGTTATACCGCATCAATGATCGTTGCTGTGAAATCTTCGTCCTCCAAGAAATTTTTGAGTTTCAGAACAGGTGGTAGTCACTAAGTCATGTGGGACCGAGGGTATCTACGTAGGGCAGCCGTCACAAGGTGAAGACTGACCTCCCTCTCTACCGGGGAGTTACCGAGCTCTCCCCGAAGGGTAGCCCGGCGCCTCCAAGGCTCTTTCCGTGGGGCAAAACCTGGAAGCTAACAAGGTCCCCTCCCCATCTGGTCCGAAAACACAAGATGGGTGTAAGTGGATACCCCACAAAGAGGAAGGCTACCCAACAACCTCGGTAGAGCCGCCTGGTGATCTTGCACACCTTCTACTAGCTATGCAGGCTAATACGCGGGAATATATGGCTTCCCTCAAACCCGTCCGGAGACGTACCCGATCTCCCACGGGTATTGGGAACACACTTCCCCCTCAAAATGAAATGAAATGTGTAGTGTTTAACGCCCGGTTTTACTACATATGGCACTGCAGGCGGTGACACTGATGATACATGAGATGAAGATGGAGCACCGGTGGAATGAAATGGCGGGGGAAACCGGAGGTCCCGGAGAAAACCCGCCCAGTGCCGTGTTGTCCCCACAAATCTCACTTTGCCGTCGCCTGGGATCGAACCTGGGCCACCTTGGTAAGAGCCAAGTGGTCTGCCCACTCGAGTCCAACCCAATCCGAACAACTCCCTGACGGGTGCTAGATCTGGCGAATAGGATGGACGTTCAAGCAATTCGAACTTTAATTCACACATTTTTCCTATTGCAATGACTGAACGACGGGCCGGAACATTCTCATGAAGAAACAAGACTTTTTCTTTGCCAAATGAGGCCTCTTCTTTTCACCTCATCACTCAAACGTTGCAGTAAGCTTACATAGTAGTCACCATTGATACTTTCAGCCTGTTCCATGTAATCAATAAAAATCATTCCCTATGCATCCCAGGAAACACTCGCTATAAACTTGTTAGCTGGCAAAATTGAATTTGCCTCTTTTGGAGTTGGTTCACCTGGCGAAATCCACTGTTTTGACTGTGATTTACTTTCTGGAGTGGAGTAATGTATCTAAGTGTCATCCGTGGTATTAAGCTGTCTGCAAAATTCACTAGGATTTTTACGGTAGAGCTCCAAATTCTTAATAGAAACAGTTTTTCTTTGCAACTTTTGATCAGCTGTCAAAAAACGTGGCACCCATTTTGCACAGACCTTGTGAAAGCCGAAAACGTAGCTTAAAGTGTTACCTGCACGTCAATTTGATATGTTTCCAGCCTCTGCTACCTCAAGCAACTTTAATCTGTAGTCTTCCACTAAACGATGAATTTTTTCAATGATCTCTAGAGTTGTGACTTCCACAGAGCGTCCAGAGCGAGGCTCATCACTAGTGCTCATACGTCCCATTTTATACTCTGCAACCCAACTTTTAATCATTGTATATGAAGAGGTAGTCTTTCAATGTACTGTCCATTTCCTTCTTGATGTCTTTAGGTGTTAAGTCATTCAAATGGAAATATTTCATCACTGTTCATTCTTTCAAATCCTTCATTTTCGTGAACCCTCTACACTTGTCTTGTTTAAAATGCTGCCATTCAAAAACTAAACAAGCTGCTGGTGTGTAGCTATGATACAAGCTGTTCTATACGAGGGTGGGTCCAAAAATAAAGTGTACTACTTTTTTTTTCGCTTTTAATTGCCAAGATAATTGAATCCAATTTACGTAACTTGAAAACTACAACATTGACGATTAATTTGTCACTATTCAATATAATCTCCGTCCTTTACCGCAGTTTTGGTCCACATTTTAACTAGGGCATGTATTCCAGTGTGGTAAAACACACGGTCTTGCTTCCTAAGCCATTGACGCACGGACGTTTTCACAGCCTCCTCATCTTCAAAATGAATCCCACGATGAGCTTCCTTTAGTGGCCCGAACAGATGAAAGTCTGATGGTGCCAGGTCAGGGCTGTATGGTGGTGAGGTAAGATTCTCATTTTCTGTAGTGGTGTAACGACTGGTGTGTGGTCTTGCATTGTCATGCAAAAGAACATCCGCCATAGTTTTTGTTGGGCGAACTCGGTGAAGACGTGCTTTCAGCTTTTTGAGAGTTCAGACGTATTTAACAGAATTTATTGTGCATCCCTGCTCCAAAAAATCAATCATAAGCACACCCTCTGCATCCCAAAACACTGTCGCCATAACTGTCCCTGCCGAAGTTTTAAGCTTTTTTTTTCTTTGGTGACGTTGTGTGATGTCATTCCATTGAAATGATTCAGGTTCAAAAAAAATGAACTCACGTTTCGTCTCCAGTGACAATTTTTTTCTGAAACTCCTCTACCTCCAAATTGAAGCGCTGCGGGTGTTCGGAGGCTTTTGTTTTCCTTGTTTCTTTGTTTTGGGCGGTTAACATTCTTGGTACCGAAAGTGAACAAACTTTGAGTAACCCAGTTGCTGAATAATCGTCATCACACTGCCTTTACTGAGGGAGGTAATGCGTCACAATTCACCTGTTGTTACCCGGCGATCACCACAAATGATGTCATCGACTCTCTTAATGTTGCATGGAGTCACTGCAGTCACCGGCCTGCCACTTCGCTTTTCATCTGCCAATGGTGTTTGCCTTTCAGCTTCGTTACAGCGACGAACCCATCGTCTAACAGTGCTGACATCCGCTGTTGCATCACCACACACATTTTTTAGCGTTTCGTGAATGCGAATTGGCGTTTCACCTTCCGCAGTCAAAAATTCAATCACAGAACGCTGTCTAATACGAATGTCAATGTCAGCCATTTTGCAAGAAGATGCAGTGCTGCCATCTGTTGACTTAGGAAGTTACTACTGCAGGGGATTGGAGAAGAAGGTTTGAGGTATTGCGCCAAATTCAAAGTTTTCACATAACTTACTTATTTAGGGGAAAATAGGAGGCATTACTTTTTGACCCACCCTCGTAGATCAACTATCTGATGCTATCCGTCAAATTGGTCCAGTAGCCCCATCTCCATGTGGTGTCCGGGACTTAACAGCCGACCCTCGTATAGTCTTATAACCGCAACATACATCTGCTGCATATGAGTAATGTAAAGAATGTCAGAAAATACATTTTCTTATTCCTTTATTATTTTATTTATTTGTTTCCTTATTCGACAACTGAATATAACAGCATTAAGTCTGTTTCCTTTGTTGCATTTTAAGTTAGGTTTAGCAGTGATTGTCACACAAGCTATGAATGTTTCCATTAAAAGTGGATGCGTTTAAGCTCAGAATGCGCTAAGTTTCCATTCATTATGAATGGGCTTTAAGTGTTCTCTAATTTAAACCCTTTTTATCATCAATGGGTACCCTTTGGATATATAATTTGTAGAGTAAATGTAAAAATAAGTAAATAAGTGTACTGTTAAACACCATATTTGCCATGCAATTATGTATGATAGTCAATTGTTCTCAAGTAAATCTAATAGCAGAGGGAAAGCTTACGTTTTATGTTGTCATGAGATAAGATAGTCATGTATCGACATATGAGCAGTGAGGCAACATATTCCTGCAGCATCATTCACAATTCTGTAAACATTAGTACAAACAGCTGAGGACTGCAAATGCGACTATCAATATTTAACCGCTAACGATACAAACAATTAAAATCGTGATTAGCACTGAAATAATGAATGACTATTTATTTTCAGATAAGTGAATATGATATTTCGATTTCCGCATTTCTAGCATGGAATTTTAGTTAACTTTGCAGCTTACTCCACAAATAGTGGATTAAGGTGGTTCATACAAACTGACAGTGGCTGAACATAAAGAAGTGTTTAAGAATACTTAATTATGCCTATAAAATGAGCAATATAAACAATATTGTGTACCAATTTGTGTTTTTATTTATTCTTCCACTTATTTGTTTATTTATATATTCACTTGTTAAAAACTTTGTTTCCTTTAGTCCAAATTAAATCTTATGACCATGAATTGTTTGTCACGCAAGTTTTTAAAATTGTATTTTTAAAAAAAGTCTTTTAAAGGCATATTTAATCTGTTAAAAGTTATTTGTCAAGTAAGTTTTCAAAATTATTTGTCACCCGAGGTTTTTAAAATTATTTAGTTATATGACCTTTACATTTTTAACATTCTCTACATATATAAAATATTATTATATATTATATATGTAAATACTAGGTGAGTCACCTGCCCCTATTTGTTTTTTAATTTATGCAACGTACTAAGCGACGTATGTGACCTACGCCTATCTTGAGCGCCTTCTAATGGATGATTTGAAAAACAGATTATAGAGAAGGGGTATATAAGTCAGTGCATGAGTGTTGTATGGGACAGAAAACAGTCACTATGTATGTCGATTCCAAAAACATCATACTCAGACACAGAGACCTCCAGTAGCAATTGAAGGCGAGTTTGCAAACTTTTATTCACTAACGTACATTCACACACACCTTAAAACATGTCCCTAAGGATCATCCTATCACATGCCCCAGTTGCAATAATATTGGAACACAAAATGGCAGATCTACACAGTGGGTCCATTTGAATTTAAATCTTCAGCCAGTACGTGTTTTTGCTGTACAATAAGGTCAAAAATGCTAATAATTATTTATATGCCGTTTGTTATTGGTGTTAAAACTACCAAAACGAGCTCTAAACACTGCTGTAAATAACGTGTAAAGATCCGAGGTGGGTTCTTAAGTCTGTGGTTACATATTCGTATTGAAACTTCTGCTCACAAGATAGCGTTGGCTGAATGGTATTATGCAGGTTACTTCACCTCCCTGCCACTACAAGTTGGGTTCAGAATCTTCGTGTTAAGCTCAAAAATTGTATTACCTTTATTTTACCTCTTGTTGCCTATAATTTGAGATTATGACGCAAATAACATTTTATAACATTATACGTGTTCATAAAATACAATAATCTCCATGTTTCTCACTGGCAGGCAGATTATATATACTGCGTAGTAAATACTTTATTATGGTCGATATTATGCTTGACCCATTCAGTCAAGTTTCAAACTCTTCACAAATGCAAAGTGGTTGTAACTATTTTCGCCTACCTCAATGCTTAGCAGGAGTGAAGGCTCCATTATATAGGTATTCAGTATTTGAGACCTTCCAAATACTGTCAGGGGTCGTCATTTTGAACATTTACTGTGTTGATGAAATCCACTCTCTTTGACAATTTATCTATTTAATCGAGAACTTAACATGTCCGCAACTCCCTTGTCAGTAGAATTAGTGTGATACCGAAATTAAGGGATGCAATAAGTAAATCATCGTAATGGATTTCAAAGAAATTGTGTATCTTTGTTACAACAAGTGCAGGCAGATGCATTGGGCTAAGTAGTATAACAAAATACACGGGAGATCAGAATTCTCAGTGGATAGCACTTGACTCCGTTTGAATAGGGATTCTTCGGAACCTTAATAATGGCATATCCGAGACTAATAATCACAATGGACAAAATAGTGACAAAGGAGTTTTGGGTGTGAAAAGACAGGGCTTACAGAGGTGAAAGTGAAACGCAAACACGCACAGCTGTGCACAGTGAGGACAGACAGTCCGTGGCGAGCAGGCCATTAATACGGACCTCTGGATATATCTTGGGCGAAGGCAAGAATTAAGTGTTATCGCGTACTAAGCATTCTACATACGGTCACTCTGAACAGTGAAATATTGGTAACCCTTGGTCGGCAACTTCAAGTTTGATGTGATGATAAAGAGAAGCAGTCATTAAACCAGTTTGAAACTTGCATTCTAGTGCCATTAGAACTATCCTTACTCATTCATATCCACGCATACTCTAAGAGTAACCTCATTGCTTTACCCCGCACCACCACTATATTTGCTTCAAGCGAAACATAAGTTTTAAGCAAAAAGCAAAAACTATTAGATTTAATGTCGTTGAAATACTCCTAAACAATGGAAGGTAACTACGTAACATGGTTTACAACACCAGATACGATACAGATTATAGTCACAAAGCTAAGCATGATCCCTAATTATCGGTTTGTCATTCTTTTGTCTTTGGCTCACAGGAGAAGCAATAGCAATAATAAATAAATTAGTAGCTAAAATACGGATAATAAAGACTAGAAGAAAGTAAAAAGCAAACCAAAACAATGTGACGTCGCTTCGAACCTAGCCCTCGGATTACCATATTGCTGCAGGTAACCATCTCGGCCAGCTGCCACGTATTCTATGTCGCTCTTTGGGAAAGCTTCCGTGTATGACCTCGCCAGTATTATATACATGAAAAACCGTGGTTTATTTAAGCTTCTCGCAGCTTCTTGGTCCTCATTCAGGGCAGTAAGCAGTTATGGTGAGTGAGTATAGTACCAAATAAAAGAGCAGATCTGCAATAAAGGCTTTTGTGCTAAAAGGATCAATGTTTTCACATTAGACTGTAAACTGCGGGCTGCAGGTTATAAATAAATAGGGGCAGCTGACTCACCGTCACTCTACGCCTGCTTACTACTCCATGCATAATTTTCCGCACTTGTAGTTTTAGTGCTATAAAACTAAATTCATTCATTTGGTCATTGTTCTATGCCGAACTATTGGGATTTAATTATATACGTAGACTTTCATAGCAAGTGTCTTTACCTTTGTACGATTTTAAGCTTCACGTAAACTATGAAGTAAAATGAACCTCTGTACTCTAAAGAGTAGGTATGTTTTATATGTAGTAGTGCGCAAAATAGCAAATGTACTGACAAAAATTATGCCTAAAATAAGTATTATGCTTCCAATTATAAACTGTATTCCAAGTTAGAATGAAATTCCAATCTATGAGAGAACAGTAAACAAATGAGCATATAAGTTTTGGGCAGCTTCTGTCATTTAATCTCTCCTTAGCAAACTACATCTATGATTACAAAACAATGCAGACTGATTCTTTTTATAACGAAAACATAAGAATGCTTGCAGCTTTTGTGTTGTTCTACCATATCCTTGATTATTGTAGTACTCGCGATTAACACAGCGGAGCAATCTTCTCTTGTGCTCAACCTGAACTCAGCTTTGGTACGAACTCCAAAACCCTAGGGAAAATCAACGAAATGGAGCAAATCAACTCTCTGAGGCATAAACATTATTATACGGTGACGTTGTATGCCTTTCCATATAGATAATTAATCATTTGGTGGATCTGTGCATCAAACGCAACAATGACATCAGCAAGCTAACAGAGATATACACTACATATTAGAAAAATCTAACTCTTTTAATTTTTAAAGTGTTTAAAACTCTTTATCTTAAAAATACGAAGCTGTTAAAGCATTCCTAAGGTGTATTGAGCATAGTACATGAAAGTGGCCTTGATCAACAATGAAAACTCCCAGAATAAAAATCATATCGTACAAGTCCTCGTAGGGGAGGGTATCCGTCCCCTTCAGCTGCCGTGGTGCGGGCGCTGCCGACCCCTAGTACTCGTGGTACCTCTGACGTTACTAGAGGAACCTCAGGCCAAACATTCGAGCTCCGCGCTGAATGGGAGTTGTTCGGATTGGGTTGGACTCGAGGGGGCTGTTGTTCCCGATACCAGTGGGAGATCGGGTACGTCTTCGGGCGGGGTTGAGGAAAGCCATATATTCCCACGTACTAGCGTGCATAGCTAGTAGAAGGTGTGCTAGATCACAAGGCGGTCCTACCGAGGTTAATCGGTAGCCTTCCCCTTTGGGGTTGGCGCACGTAAGTGGCGTATCCACTTCCATCCCGTCTTGAGTCTATAGGACCAGATGGAGGGGGGGTCCTTGTTAGTCTCTAGGTCTTGCTCTATGGAAAGCCCCATGGAGCCACCGGCGCCCTTTTGGGCCAGCTCGGTAACTCCCTGTTCGGCAATCCATTTATACATCTGCATAGCAAGAATAGTTAAACTCGCGTAAATGAACCAGTATTGTATAAAATTAGGTATTCCTGCTGTGATTTTACTTATGCCTTAACCATGTCTGCACAATTTATAAATTTGTTACAAACTGCTTAATTGGCCTTACGTAAAAACCAAGACAATACATACAAGGACAAGCCAGAAGCCTAATAAAGAAGCCAACTGTTTACAAAGTAACCAGCAACCTTCTGATTCAGCAACCAATTAAGGAATGTTGCCATTTGCTGTGGCATCAAATTTGTGGATGTGTTATATAACATACTTTCTGCTAAAAGGCCAATGCGTCAGCCAAAATTCAACTTTTCATGTAATGTAAAAGAAAGGTTCATTATAAAGCACTAAAGTATCTACTGAACAGAACTAACTTTTTTTTCTGCAAACGTGTTCTATACTATCGAAAACACATCATTTATTTACATAAGTGCCTTTTTTTAATCTGGTTAAAAAATCACTGTTTTTTTCTATTTACCAATGGGCAATAATAATTCTAAGATATGAATTAAAGCTTATGCACCTAAAGGTAAAAAGTAAGCCATACTCAATACTTCACATTAACTTAAATGGCATGGAGAGAGAAAAAATTATTTCGTCTATACAATTAAGATTTTTTAATTATAAATCACTATTAATTCTATATTATTTTAACAAGTATTTACTGCATTCTGTAAGGAACAAATTTCAGGAAACAAGGGAGAAAATATCGGTAAACTCTGATTTCAATGCAGTTATAGAAATGTTATATAATTATAACAAAACATATTTATTTTTAAACATCCGTGAGCTTCTGTTGATTGTATTGTAAGTAAATTGTTAAAGTAACTTTTCCAAGCTACAGCTTCATGTAGTACTCCTTCAGGTACAGTAATACTAATGATGAATATGAACGAATGAATGGTGTACAACATAATGTATATAAGCTCTTTGGTATTTAAAAGTAAATAGCTGTAAGCAAAGTTTTCAAGATATGTAATACAGAAAAATCACGAGCACGTCAAAATCACTTACTAAATAAAATAAAATTGTGTCACTTTCCCATTCTAATTGTATATTCCATAACTAGCGTTTTGTTGAGCATATGATATTGCAAACAATACCTACAATAGATTGTATCTGATATTGATTCTATAACAAGAACATAATTGCTCAGGCGGTAATTTGTGTGGTCCGTACTCGAGAGATTCGGGGTTCAGATGCCTTGGGTCACCCAATTTGACTGGGATTTTCCGTGGTTTCTATCAGGCAGCAAGATAAATACCAGATTGGGAACTTAATATTACAATCTAAATGTCCATCTTAAGTATAAAACGTTGGTAAATTGAAAACTAGACGGTAATACGGAATGTTCTGCCATCTATCCACAGATAATGAAAGTAGGTAGAATGCTATCAGTTCGGCAACAGATACAGTCGATATGCTTATGTTGCTGTGGACTCGTGTAGAAGGTAGTTCCTGTTTTCAATTATCGTCATTAATGTTGGGTCATATCGAACGATGAATGAAATAAGTGAACCCAAAACCCATAGAGCTTAGAGTTACCCGATGTTCATCTTTCAAGATTGGGGAATACCCGGAAAAAGGGAAAACCTTCTTCATACTACGCACCCTGGCCGAAATTCGAACGTGAAACAGACACGCTACTACCCACGCAGAGACGGGCTGAAGATGGAATTACAGATACTATATAAATTACTATGGACACGTGATAAAGCAAGGTGGGCTGATTGCCCTCCATAGACCGATTTAGAGATACGAGTATCCTAACAGAACCATCTTATAGCGAATAGGGAAAAAATAAATAAAACAAAAGAAATTAATATCAGAGAAAGTAGCATATTTCAGTAGAGTTGAGGTTAGCAGCACTCAGTACAGTCTCCATATAGGCTCCCAAAGATCAGTAGCAACATGATTGCTCCATACCATATTTAAAAGACAGCATCAAGTTTCAAGGGAAGTTTTTCTCGTGTGCTACATTTCCTCCTGGCGACAGAAAACATAATGAATTCAGTGTGTTGGAGATTGCTCTGGGAATACATTTATGAAGGGAGCTGAATAGGGAAAAGATGATACAATGTTTTCTACACACCAAGTAAAACATATAAGAATCTACAAAGCAGAAGTATTGAGAAAAATCCCTCTATGTGAGTACAGAAAAATGTATCATTAAAAATGGAACAAAATAAATCTCAAGGTCATGCAATTTTTCATACTGTTATTAGTTAAAAAAGAAGATTGCATACACAGTGCTGTAAAAATTGAGATAATACTGCGTCAGGGAACTTTAGAAGTGTACCACAGTGATTGCTTTCATTTGTTTAGTGTGGCGGAGCTCCGAGTCAACCTAGAAGACAGCTGATTGTCAATTTTACGTCTTTTTGCTGCAATAAAGAGTGTTCTAAATTTCTCCAAAGCAGACTTTTGATTCTACGTAACTCTCGCAGACATATTTGGTGTCAGGAACGGGATCACGACGATGGAAGCCGTATTAGCGAAGATCTTAGAAAAGCTGAATGAAATGAAGACGGCAAAGGATAACCTCACCGCCAAACTGAAAGAAATGAAGACGGAAATGTGACTGCGCGGGTTACGTAGAATCAAAAGTCTGGTTTCCAGAAATTTAAAACACTCTTTATTGCAGTAAAAAGACGTCAACTTGACAATCAGCTGTCTTCAAGGTTGCCTCGGTGCTCCGCCGCACTAAACAAATGAAAGAAATAATTGCGGTGCACTTAAAACGTCCATTGTCGCAGTAACCATCACACAACTGGCGCTTCTAGCATTTTGCCAGCATTTATACCTCCAGTCATTGTTTCTAGAATGCTGTACACCTACCGAGAACATTCGTGGCGGCAAGAATGTGTCTCTTTCTTCCTCTTGGCAAGCGTCCAGCTCTCCTGCCCATGCGGCCTCACAATAATGCCATTGGCGACAATAGTTACCTGCTTCATATCTATTTCGTTGTATGTACTAAGGACTTCGAATGGCAAGCTCAGTTGAAAGTATATTTTAAGTTAGGTCGTACAATCTTAAATACAGTCCTGTTTGCAGATGTTCAGGTCATTCTGGCAGATACTGAAGACAGATTAGAAATAGCTTTGTACCAACTCGACAAGACAATGTCAAAATATAATTTTATCATTTCAGGAGAGAAAACGAAAGAGATGGCTTTTATTGGTAAATATCCAACACGGTCCAAAATGCCCCTCAAATACAAAATACTAGAACAAGTTAAACATTTTAATTACTTAGGATGTGATGTTTGCTATGAATGTGACAGGGATTTAAAACAAAAGATCTATAAATTTCAAAACATATGTGGCACTATAAAACGAACATTGAAAAACAAAACAAGAAGAGATACTATATTAAAGTTTTATAAAACTATGCCAGTGCCTGTTATATCTTATGGAGCCGAGACCTGGACCTTGAACAGAACTGATAAAACAATAATTGAAACGGCTGAAATGAAATTTGTGAGGTACGTAGCTGGCTGTAGTCTTAAAGATCACATTAAAAGTGAAACAATAAGAGAACAACTAAAAATATTTACTTTAAATGACAAACTCAGGGAGTACAAACTGAAATGGCAAGATCATCTCTCTCGAATGCCAGAAGAAAGATTCATCAAACAGGCCTTGCAGTATAAACCAGTTGGTATTAGAGATGTTGGAAGACCACAGAGACGCTGGGAAGATCCCTTCTGAGCCGAAACAGGCCTATCTAGCCTATCTTGAAGGTTGATGATGATATTAAGGACGTCTGAATTACAGGCCGTCTCGCCTGCCTCAATAGCGTAGATGGTAGTGTGTCTGCCTCACGCTCAAGAGGTCCCGAGTTCGAATGTTGGTCAGGGTGAGTTATCTGGAGAAGGTGTTGTCCGGGGTTTTCCCTTATCCTTAAAGGCGAATGTCGGTTAACTCTAAGCTCTATGGACCCCGGACTCATTGGGCATCATTTCAGCCATTTCATTCATCGTCCGATATGACTTGATGTTGGAGGACGTAAAATTGAAGGGAAGAAAAACAGTCCGTCTCCCTAGTGTAGTTGGTAGTGTGCCTACCTCATGTTCAAGAAGTCCCGAGTTCGAATCTCTGTCAGGTAAGTTACCTGGATAAGCTTTTGTCCGGGTTTTCCCTTGTCATGAAAGGCGAATGTCGGGTAACTCTCGGCCACGCCGTGGCTCAGTGGTTAGACCACTTGGCTCTCACCAAGGCGGCCGGAGTTCGATCCCAGGCGACCGCAAAGTGAGATTCGTGGTGGACAACACGGCGCTGGGGCGGGTTTTCTCCGGGATCTCCGGTTTCCCCCGCCATCTCATTCCACCGGTGCTCCATCTTCATCTCGTGTATCATCAGTGTCATCGCCTGCGGTGCCGTATGTAGTAAAAGCGGGCGTTAAACACTACACATTTTCATTTCGTATAACTCTAAACTTTATGGACGCTGGACTGATTTGAGCATCATTTTGCTTATTTCATTCATCGTCCGATATAACTTAACGTTGGAAGATGTAAATGCACAACAAAAATCTGTATTACAGAAAACTATTAGCTTTTCTTTCTCTTAAATGACTAGGTAAGCAAAGTAGTGCATAAAAGTTTAAACCGTCAACTACTGACCATTCCTACCGATCGTTATTTTATCGCCAAAGAGTACCCTAGCATTTGTTTTATGTGATTTTGCGTGAATATCAGGGGATTTTTCATCCGTAATTAGGAACAGTCCTGAACACCGCGGTAAAGACGAGGATTCACCATAAATATTTTTCTATATCTTGGCACAATAGTGTGTTGAATAACGAGGAAGGCAAATTAAATTAGATAATTAATCGCAATTCCAGTTTGAAACTGATCGTACAATACGAAATGGGTGAAAGGGGAATGAGAAGAGCGGTGAAATTGTGGATAGGGAAGCCGTGGTATGGCGATAAACACCCCAGCATTCAGCTAAGTGACAGGGGAGAAACCACCGAAAACCCCAACATAGATAGCGCGGCCAGCGCCGATCGAACCCACAACCTACCGAATGCGAGATACACGCAGTATCGCCTCGCCAACTCACTCGCTGTACTCAGTGCAAACGATATCATTAATTGTGCTTTTATAACACATGACCATGTCTGTTTCTACTCTCATTTCATTTTCTAACAAAGCTTACATCAAAACACTCGTGTGGACTAAATTGTTTAAAGAACGCTAGCTGGCCTCTATAAAATAGAAAGCTTGTCATTCGTTTTATATGGAAAATATACTGCCAGATATAACAATGATTTAACTAATTTCAATGACATATATAATTCTAGCTCTGTGACCCATTGTCGTGAAGGTCTGGTTCATAGCAGCAAAATACTAAATTATCTGTGGGGTAGAGCGGGGCTATTCCGCTCATTTAAAATTTATGCTCTTACAAAACAAATGAAAAACAATTTTTATGTTAAAAATAGAGCAGATCAGTCTTTATTAATCCCTTAAAGCATACAGATGTTATGAACACACATATTTTACTTGCTATAGTTGTGATCAAAATAAAACAGTAAATGTTGCACAGAAAGGAAATCTCAGAAATAACGGGGCTATTCCGCCCGCCCCTGGGGTTATTGGCGCTCACAGTACTTTGGGATTTTAATTAAATGCATTTGCCACAAATTAAGTTTTTCTTACCAACTTCGTGAAACCCATAGTCTACATTTCTGACATTTGATCTAGTCTCTTTTGGCTGCTGATGGTTTGTTTTTTTTTTTTTTTTTTTTTTTTTTTTTTTAATTTTACGTACTCCAACGTTAAGTCATATCGGACGATGAATGGAATGGGCGAAATGATGCTCAAATGAGCCCAGGGTCCATAGAGCTTAGAGTTACCAGAAATTCGTCTTTCAGGATAAGGTAAAACCCCGGGAAAACCTTATCCAGATAACTCACCCTGATCGAGATTCCAACTCGGGACCTCTTGAACGTCAGGCACATACTCTACCACCACGCTACCGAGGTTGCTGATGTCGGAGAATAAAACGTTAACCCACAAAACACATGGATCTTCCTCATCACTGTATTTTATTTGGACTGGAACCAAGTCACCACTTGACTCACTATTCCCACAATTTAGTTTTACAATAGGTCTACGCTTTTCTTTCTTTTTGCTCCGGTGTACGTCCAAAGCCTCTTCCTGCCAAGTATTTTAACTTGGAAACTAAATATTTCTCCTCCTCCTCCTAACTGAACACTGTATTGTACACTACGCTTCCTAATGCTTCTTGACGTTGATGTGCACGAACACGATCCTTGAGTGTAGAGTAAGGCACTCTGTAAAAGCCCACTGCTCCTCTCATACTTACATCGCCGTTTAATACACTCGTAACAGCACGAGCAATGTCGCCCTCGTCCTGTTTCGTCCCAGCCTCCTTTGTTTATATGTGTGTACCATATGAAACGATCAAATAAAATTAGGTAATAGTTGTATAAGAAATAATTAGGCTAAAAGACTACAAAAACCTATATTATAACTGGGCGAGAATACCCCTTCTTTGTTTGGGCAGAGCCCCAAATGTTGAACTTTTAAAGTTGCGCACCATGTGAGAGCTATGATAAAAGAAACGCGCCATCTGTTGTGCATGGAAGGTAATACGTAAGACGTAACCCAAACTATAACCTAAACTGACACTGATTTTCAATCAAACATCTCTTTATCTACCTTAAGTTACAAACAGTACTTCTTATTCAAGGCAAAAAAGCAACATAAGTTACTTACCTTGTAATCTTCTTCTGTTAACACTATTGTCACCTAATTATCGGAAGGCACGGCCAGCTAGCAGCCCGGTGGGCGGCAGGAGGTATTTAGACCACGCCTACCCATTTATCTTGTAGGGCTAACGAGGGGATGGTTGGAAAAACATCACTAGCCATCTCTTTCCCCTCCCCCGGAGTCTGGAACAGTCGGGCTATTTCATCTAATCCGGAACCTTCTAGATAGGTCAGTTGGTCTTATATAAGCGACGCGCCGGGCTGGAGAGAGTTCACAAGCTTCGCAGACTATCTAGAGTCTCAATTCGAGCCACGGGAAGACCCGCAAGACGACGAGTTCACCGAACTCGTGGAGGAGGCGGTGGAATACCTCTACGAGGACCCCCCTCCCCCACGAGATGTGATCCACATTCCCATTGACACCCCCAAACAGGTGGCAGCCAAAATCCGTAGCCTCAAACCTAACAAATCCCCAGGGCATGATGGTGTCACGGCACTCATGCTCCGAAACCTTCCCAAAAGAGCTGTGATCCACTTGACGCGGATTTACAATGCGTGCCTCTACCTCCGCCACTTCCCAACTTGTTGGAAAGAGGCGAGGGTGGTCTGCATTCTGAAGCCCGGCAAGGATCCACTCTTCCCGTCCAGCTACCGGTCCATAAGCCTTCTCTCAATCGTCTCAAAGGTTTTTGAGCGATTGCTCCTGGCCCGCCTGACTCCTCTCTTCGAGGAAAGGCACCTCCTACCGGATCACCAGTTCGGTTTCCGTCGGGGCCACTCCACGACTCTGCAGCTACTGCGATTGGTAGAAAAGGCTGCCCTGGGCTTCCAACCTCAAAACCGTCGCGGTGCTGCTGGACGTGGACAAGGCCTTCGCCACAACGTGGCACCAGGGACTGTTATACAAGCTCAAGGAAGCACAACTCCCCGCCCCATACCTCACCCTGATCAGTAGTTTCCTCCGGGATCGAACCTTCAGGGTGCGGGTCGAAGGCAAACTCTCCACCGTCAGACCCATAGCGGCAGGAGTCCCGGAAGGCAGTGTACTGTTGCCGTTACTCTTTGCTGCCTACATGTCTGAGTTCCCCACAGAGCCTCGCACTGTCCTGTGCCAATATGCTGACGACGTCCTCATCTTGGCCCAGAACAAAAACGTCCGCTACTGCCTCCCTCCGCTGCAACGATCACTCCGGGCCATCGGCACGTGGAGTGAAAGGTGGAGGATGGCCATCAGCCCGCAGAAGAGCTCTGCTCTTCTGCTGGGGAAGGTCCTCCGCTGGCGCCCGGAAGGAGACCTGCGGTTGAGGCGGAGAAGGATCCCTTGGGTCCGGACTGCCAAATACCTGGGTGTCCGACTAGACCGCGGCCTCACATTCACCCCACATGCCCGTGAAAAAATCGGCCTCGGCCATGCAGTGCTCAGGCAGTTATACCCCATATTCCGCTCGACCATGTCCATCCGCCTGAAACTACGGGTATACCGTGCGATCATCCCGCCCCTGATCCTGTATGGATGCGAGGTCTGGGGATCGGTGACTCGTACCACCATCCGCAGACTGCAAGCCGTGCAGAACAGGGCGCTTAGGATGATCTATGATACTGAACGTATGTTTCCCTCATACATTCTCCACACGCATTCTGGCATACCTTACATTGAGGACGTTGTGCGCGAACGCTCGCGCTCATTGTATGCCAGGATTACATTCCATCCCAACCACCTAGTGAACACACTAGGGCAGTATGACCATCGTTTACCCAGGAGGAGAAAGAGCTACCGCCTCCCCAAGGACGCCCTTGGGTGGTGAGACCAGCCTCTCATCCCCTCAACTCTACACTCTGTTCCGGCCACACTGGGGCTGGACCTGGCCCGCCGGCTGAACCCCGGCAGCCGAGTCCCCCGGTGTGACCCCGATGAACACCATAACCTAACGATCCCCAACTTACCCGACCTCTCGCTCCTGGCCCCGTCACGCTGGACGGACCCTGCAACGCAGGCCGCCAACAGCGTGGCGGTTCAGGGCACTGGCCTCCTTGGAAGCTACCCCTGCCACCAGGAGCATTAGCAGAGGTCGAATCAGGTCCTTCAGTTAACAACGATATCCAAGCTTTGGATAAATGACAAAATCTTTAAAACCGCACGGGTAAATCCGCACAGCGGATAGGTACCGTGGCGATCTACCCACCGTCCGGGAGCACCCGGACGACTTGTTCTCGCTCTTGGCTCTTGGCTTGGAGAGAGTTCAGTTTTTGGCAAGCAGCCATGAGGAGCGCCGCGTGAGTGAACGGACCGGAAGGATGTGTTCGTGTATCAGAGGAGTTGTACGTAATTTTGAGTGTAGAGTGGACCTGTGACAGACGAACTGGCGAATTGTAATTGTGTGCGCTACATACTTCTGTGTAATCGGCAAGTGTTCCAACTGTAATTCGGTGGAAATAAAGAACGTTTTGAGTTTGTGCAATTGAACTTTTAATTTCACGAACCCACAAAGTCACACTATTAAAACAGGAGCCTACAACCTCAAGTAAATTTATAGAAACGTAACACAAACACCAAGCTTGACAATGAACTGGCAGGGAAGTCATCGCTGTCCATGATTGTTTGGCAGTAAACCAATTTGCTTATTTCGGGCGGAATAGTCCCGTGAGCGGAATAGCCCCGCCCTACCCTATGAATGCCCTAAATGCCCTAGTGATAATCTGTACAAATTTCAAGTGCCCTAGAAAATTAGTAATGAACAAAGTGCATATACCTGAACGTGTGACCAGAACAAAGTGTCGTCATTCATTTATTTTTGTGACGTTTAAGGCCCCCTCTTACTGCACACGCGGCGGCACCATAGGCGGTGGACATTGACGATGATAAATGAAATGATAATTACGCAAGGAATTTTGGTGGGAAAGTCCCTCTTCGGATTTTCCATTTATGGCGACTGAGGATAACCTGAAGAAGGAAACTCTCTGTCAGAAAATACGGTCCTGGCAGGATTTTAACCACGCATCTCCTGTCTAGGTTTTCATGCAATAATTAAACTGATGCTATGAAACGTTTTTTTCTATTGTGAAGTTCTAACTTAGGAACTTATCCACAAACGTATGAAACGGAATGTGAACAGGAAAATGGAAGAGAATAGCCTTTCTATATGCCTAATAGAATCTAAACAAACATTTTAGGAATAAAAAACAAATTAATGTGTAGAAAAACTATGATTAACTTCGATCCTGTTTGTGAAATAAAATCGTAAATGAGCTGAAAGTGTAATCACGTGTAATTTTAACTGTATTAATTGCTTGTGTGCGTGTGCGTATATGTGTGTTTCTTAAAGGCTTCTGCCCGGTTTGTACCGAAATCACTTATATTATATTAATTGTAAGTTGGTACTTATTTAGAAAGTTGGTACTTCCTTTTACAGGCTCTTTGTTCTTCATTGAAAAAAATAATAACAAAAAGTATGATATTATATGAATATAAATGTAAGAAGTTAAAAGTTTTAAATAAAATTTTCGTGTTCTTAATATAAGTTTCCTGTTTATCTCCAACTCACCACTCCGCTGCATCGATTTCGATATAACAGGTAGAAGCAATTAAAGAAACATTTTTGCACACTTTATACACACCAATAACAATGAGACCAATAATAATGTATGGTTCAGAAAGCTGGGTGTTGACAATTAGAGAAGAACAGTGGTTATTACGGTGGGAAAGGAAGATTTTGAGAAATATATTTGGAGCGATAGGAGACTTGGACGGATGGAGGATGTGGACTAACTTGTAGTTACAGTGCCTATTTGTACAACCAAATATAGTAGTGAAAATTAAACAAGGAAGATTAAGGTGGATTGGCCATGTGCAGAGAATGCCGGAAACCAGTGAAGTTAAGAAAATATTCATAGGAAAGCTGGGTGGCAGAAGGAGAAGAGGAAGACCCAGGAAAAGATGGGTAATTGATATAGAAAAATGACTTGAGAAAGTTGGGGGTTAAAGGCTGGAGAAGAAAGGCACAGGACCGAGTAGAATGGAAGAGGGTGGTTAGGGAGGCCAAGGGCCTACATGGCCTGTAGTTCCAACTATCATCATCATCATCATCATCATCATCATACACACCAGGGTGCACTAGCATCCTGTCGAGTTCTCAGATGTGTGTAGTAGCTACCTCATAAGCCACTACCAACAAAATACTCTAGAAATCTTTTCTACTGTAAAACACATTAGCTGGGTGGGCACGCAGCAAAAACCTTCGAGCTGTGCACAGTCTGTCAGCATGACGAACTAACAAATAGATCCATTTCGAGCAAACTTTCCACAGATAACTTTGACTGGCCTTAGAATTTGTAATTCAACTCACACAGTTATTTAATTTTATATAAGACATGCCTGTCCGCTTTGGTAGCCTAGATGGTAGCGTGTCTGCCTCACGTTCAAGAGGTCCCGAGTTCGAATCTCGGTCAGGGTGACTTACCTAGGGTTTTCCCTTATCATTGGATCCTGTACTCATTTGAACATCATTTCACCTATTCCATTCATTGTCCGATATGACTTAACGTTAAAGCACATAAATTACAACAACAAAAATGCCTACAAAAGTTCACAACACGATTTACATCATTTGCAAAGGTAACCTTAGTGGCTCGAACATTGCCAAGATAACAGTTACGGTATTTCACGGTCTCCCAAAATAAAGGTACAGCCAGTTTGTGCAATATGTTTGATCTCTCTGATCTTCATGGCGACCATGGAGTTATAACACTGCGAAATTTGGACATTCTTATGTTTCGACTTTCATATACTTCTTGCTAGTTTAATGTATCTTGGTTAATGAGAATAGTTACACTGATGTTACTTAAACTATTATTTCTTCCCAATGTGATTTCCTCTAACAAACAAGGTAGCTTGTATAAGAAAACGTTTCACTCAGCTGCATTAACGAGAATCAGTATTACAAACTGTAATGTTTGTGTTTAACGTTGCTTTTGCATCGTATTTTTCGCAGATATTTTATATTATAGTCTTTATAATATCCTGAGAGTTTTGATTTAAGTGTCTTGTGTGTCTCCATAGAAACTCAAGGCTATGGACAAAAGGTTAAACGTAAGGATAAACCGTTAAACCACGGATAACGCTGGGTGTTTCATCTATTTATCTGATAGCTAAGCTATAATTGAAGGAATTTGTAGCTTCTTTTACATTTCATTGTCACATATATTGAATAAATCCTCCTAGCATACCAATTAATATTATTTGAGTTGTTTTTGGCGTTTTGTAAGGTAACGATGACAGAATTAGTTCTGAGTTCCTTTGCAGAAGACACTTGCCTCTGTGACTCAGATAATCTCTGTAAGTTTGCCTGTATAATTTGCTTCCATCCTATATACAAAGTTATGGTGGATCACAACAGTGGGGGAGGGGGAGCAACTTGAAAGCATCTGACACAGAAAACCGACGGCAGTAGGCGAGACGAGTGAAAGGGATGGGGTTGCGAAATTTCGCTCCTCTCCCTCTTCAACCCTTCAGCTTTTACTCTTCTCCTTCCTTCTGCATAATTCATTTCCTGTCGGGATAATCTGCCACGCCTTGATATGATCTGAGCGCCGCCCAGTGGAGGAAACGCAAAACTCAGAGCCATCGTTTTCAAATCTCTGTCTCCGTCTCTCCCTTGATCATCTCTTTCCTTCTGCACTTCAAAGTTCTGTCAACCTTTCTCCGACCCTCTTCCTCACACCCCAAAACTTTATTCATGTCACATCGACTCTTAAAAAGTGTAGCTAGAATCGTAACAAAAGACTCTTTGATGACGTCAGAAACGTTCCTTCTACCACCCCCACCGGCCCCTTGATGGCTTCTCTTTCATACTTCCTTCTCAGTTTCCAGAGAGCACAACTTGCGAAATTTGCGTTTACACTGACATCTACCCGCAGAGCATTAACTTAAAGTCTTTCCACTCCCTGCAGTGTTCACACGCTCAAGGCTATGCAAATCTGTCACTAGATCTCTCATACCTCCCTTCTTTATTTTCTCGACCCCTTCCTTAGTTTCTCTCGCACTTAAATTTAATTTACGGGCGCTTCCTGTTCCCGGCACCAGATGGAAACTGAGCAAGTAGTTTCTGAAAGCTACGCCAGAGAGCACTGCAGCAACTGCGACTGGCATCTCAGAGCACCGTAGCGGCAGCAGGAAGAAGTACATGCACCATCTGTGTGATTACATTTATTATATCGCCCGGAGGGTAAAATGTAATTAACCGGCAGTAAAACAAAGTAGGGATCAGAATAAGGATTATAATTGCATCACTTGTATGAAAAACTGCACGAATCTCCATTACATTCGTTGGAGATGGGAAACGGAATGCGGTTTATTAATGCGCAGCTAAATCTAAAGAATAAAACCACTTTACGATCTGTAGTTGTTTAAAACGCATTCTGTGCATACATCCGCATGTTTTTCCGCGTTGCATCTGTTTATATAAAACACGGCTTTTATCTTCTCACTAATGGATTTTACTTGAGGTATAATTACTCCTTTGTTTTCATGTTCTCATTCTTCATATTTTCTGTTTATTTTACTGAAGTGAGTAAATCATAATATCTCTTCCACGGGGTTAATTTATTATGTATAACGTGTTTAATGCAGACAAAAGTAGGTGTTATTGCTAAATCTATTTCAAATACACTGCGTACAGAATATTGCACCATTTTCTTCTCACTTCATAGTGGGAAAGTGGCAGCGCGTTTTTTTTTTTTTTTTTTTTTTTTTTTGTAATTTACGTCCTCCAACTTTAAGTCATATCGGACGATGAATGAAATGGGTAGAATGATGCTCAAAAAAGCCCGGGGTCAATGGAGATTAGAGTTACCTGACATTCATCTCTCAGGATAAGGAAAACCCCCGGAGAAAACCTTATCCAGGTAACTCACCCTGATCGAGATTTGCACTCGGGACCTCTTGAACGTGAAGCAGACACGCTACCATCTACGCTACCGAGGCGGGCAGCGGATTTTTAATGCAAGAACGCAACAGCTGTTAAGGAAATGAACATTCTGGATTTTTCCATTACTGTGACTTTGCATTTAACTGCACTTAAACACCTATAGAAAATTCTAAACAAATTATAACTCTTTTTTAAAATTTAAATTTGACTCGTGTGTATTCGCTTATCTTCTTTTTCTTTTCTTTTTTCATTTATACCGCGCCTTTAACTGCAGTGGTCATTTCGACGGCCGTTCTCTCTGGAACATACCGAAGGTGTTAACTCGTATTCGTTGGGTTTTTATTTTAATCATTAGATCACGCCCACATTCACACTCTCATTCATACTTCCACACACTGGGGAAGATGAGGAATTATCTTGGTCGGAGAAAAATTCCCACCCCCACCGCCGGGAATCAAACCCGGGAACCCTAGCACGGCAGGCTGGTGCTCCACCGACTGAGCTACGGGCCCAGCCCGCTTATTGTTAGGTTCATATCAATAGTACGAAAGAAGTTTTGTAAAAGTGACTTGTTACTCTTAAATAGGATTGGTTTGTTTGTAATTTTATGTCCTCCAACGTTAAGTCATATCGGACGGTGAATGAAATGGGTGAAATTATGCCCAAATGTGTCCAGAGTCCATGGAGCTTAGAGCTACCCGACATTTGTCTTTAAGGATAAGGGAAAACCCCAGAAAAGAACCTTAACCAGGTAACTCACGCTGACCAAGATTCGAACTTGAGAACTCTTGAACGTGAGGCAGACACGCTACCAACTACGCTACCGAGGCGGGCCTTGGTGCAATTGCAGTCTGATTTTAAAAAGAAAATATGTGAAGGTCATAAAGCAAGGGACGCGAAGGGTTAAGAAGGGAAGGTCGTTGTTATGGCAACGTAAACAAAGGTTGCCAGATTGGTTACACTGGTGAATCACATACTAGTCGGCCACGATATGAATGCACTCGGCGAGAAGTAACTAAACAGTTACGTCACAAGTGGGCGGAGTACCGCAAACATCAGCAATACCGAGATGCCTCCAATGTGACGCGCAGATTTAGTGCAGTTCAACACGGTGTTTCTTTAACCATTTTCTTGTGCGGTTTTAATTCTGATAGTATAGTGGCAGTTGCAGTGCTAGTTCTGACAAAATTGGCGTGTGGTTGTGAAGAGTTTAATTACGGAGGCACCTACAAAGTTAAAAACAAGAATCGTATCCCATTTGAATGAAAAGCATATAGTATATATACAGTCCTGTAGACAAGAAATAAAGGAGAAAATGTTACTCGCACTCCTTGAGAAAACAACAGTTAAGGCAGCAAAAATAGTGGGAAAGTCTGGGAGAGCCATCATGAACAGAAAATGCTCCAGCAACTGGGGTTAAGATTATAACCTCGAGTTTGATAAGTGCGTTGTGCGTAGACAATTTTTGGAGTAGTATGAACAGAGAAATGAAATTCCTACTTTGAGGAAACGCCTGAACTTCGCTAAAGAATAAATGTTCAGGGTGGCAAAGAAACATTTAGAAAAATATTAAGAAAAATGGGAGTTCAATGGAAGAAATGCAAAAAAAAAAAAAAAAAAAAAAAAAAAAAAAAAAAAAAAAAACGATCTGAGCTTTTGGAGAAACCACAAATTGTTGCAAAACTTGCAGAGTACTTAAGGGGTATTAGTGAAAATTTAAAAGGCACACGTAAACCAGGAGTTTATACAGACGAGACTTGGGTCCATACTTCCTAATCGTCAAGAAGTGCTGGCAATATTAGGAAGCACCAGGTGTTTTGACTAATACTAGTGCTGGTCAAAGAGCAATTGTTATACATGCAGGGGGATCCATGGGATTTATTGACGGAGCCGAATTGATTTCCGATTCAAAATCCAAATCAGCGAATTACCATGATGCAATGAACAGTCAAAATTATAAAAAGTAGGCAGAAGAGAAATTAATATAAAATATTCCACCTGAAGTCATTGTTTTGCCATACCGTACAGGAAAATAAAGCCCCTAACACTTCATCTCGAAAAGCACAGGCTATTCATTGTCTAACACTAAAGAAAATTAAACATGATCCGCAAATGACAAAAAATGAGTTTCTAGAGATAGTGAAAATTAATTTTAAAAACATCCTGTTTATTGGCCTTTTTTGTAATTTACGTCCTCCAACGTTAAGTCATATCGGACGGTGAATGAATTGGGTAAAATGGTGCTCAAATGAGTCCAGGGTCCATGGAGCTTAGAGTTACCTGACATTCGTCTTAAATGATAATGGAAAATCCCGGAAAAAACCTTATACAGGTAACTCACCCTGACCGAGATTCGAACTCGGGTCCTCTTGAACGTGAGGCAGACACACTACCATCTACGCTACCGAGGCGGGCCGTTTATTGGCTTGATAGAATACTGGAACAGAGGAGCTTTACAGTCTTACGCTTTCCTCCGTGCCACTGTGACCTTAACCCTATAAAGTTATCTGGAATTTCACTAAACAAAAGATATATCATCGATTACTTTGAGTAGTCTGAAGGCTCTGACAAGATGCATAGCTCAAATTATACGAATTGATTGGATAGAAGTATGCAGACACGTGAAAAGAATTGAACAAGATTTTAAGCGCCGAGATGAGTTAATGGAGGAAACAATTAAAGATATATTTATAAACGTGAGTTTAGAGAACAGCGCGAGGCTAACGAAAGAGATAGGCTATGGTGCGTTTGAATCAGCTGATAACAGCAGTCCTAACCTGTACAGTATAGGCTTTGGGCTGTATGTCGTTCGTGTGGTCTGTGTGATATTACGTTTGTTTTACTTTGTTAACTAGTGAAAGAATAATATTTAGTGGTTCAGGTTAGTGAAAAAGTGTTATATTATCATGTAGTTAACACATATTCCAGTTTGTTCGTAAATTTTATGTATTTAGTAGTGTTTTCAAGTAGGCTGTAAGTTAACCTCTGGGAACGTTCTAACGGCTTCGATGCCATATTGCATCTTCTCATTTGAATCTAGATTGAAGCATTTATTTTAGTAAATTCTGCTTATTCTTTTATTATACGTGTGATATTACATAGTTCTATCTTTGTTTAAACGTACAGAAAAATTATCTCCATTATTGAACGAAATAATAACTTCTGTGTTCAACAACATGGTGGATACAAGTTAATGTTACTATTACTATTATTTTCCTTTTTAGGTACTCAGAGTTGTAAAAAATGCCTCGACGTTGTAGTATTTTTGGGTGTCGATCAAATTATGACACAGAAAGTGAAAAAACTACAACATTTTCACTACCAAAAGACGAAAATCTTCGTAAGATCTGGTTACGGCATATTCCGACGGATTTTTCAAAATTAAAAAATCCTTTTGTGTGCATAAAGCATTTTGAGGAGTCATGTGTTATAAGAATAGACAGGATTTCTACTTCAAAGGGAGAGTTGATAGAATATGAAAGAAAAATCCCTAAACTCACAGAAAATGTTGTACCAACAATATTTCCTAATACACCTTCTTACTGTTCTAAAACGATTCCCAAAATAAAACGTCTTGCTGATAAAGAAGACGAAAATTTGGTCCAGGCATTTCGAGACAGTATTCAATCAAATAAACAACACGTGGAAAGGGATTTAATAAATAATGTAGATAGCATTATTTCTTTTGTAGATATAAGAAAAATCAATTCCAGTAAGGCTAATTGGACAGTAATTAAGGACGAGGGAACAATTTATATTTGTTTAATGGGTATAAATAATGGCACACCTTCTGTCATTTCTTTTATAACAGTCAAAGATGATTTAACTTATACTGTTGTATTGGACGTTAGCATCAATGCTTCTAGGACTAATAATGTGAAAAAATTGAATTCATTAAATGTTTTGGATGGTATTATGACACAAATTGAAAATGGTGAAATATTACCCACAGTTAGAGATAAAATAGAATCTACTATCCAGCTGCTACAGTCTCTACCATACCATGATGAGAATGAGCATATGAAGTTTATTGTAGAGCAATTAAATCTGTCACAGACTCCAAAGAATAACAGGCGTTATGGCAACAAATGCATGATTCTTGCTTCCACTCTGTATGTCCATTCATCATCCGCCTACAATGCACTAAGAAAATGCGATATGTTGATTTTGCCACACCCACGTACACTGCAGAAACTAATTTTATTCTATGAATTGTCCTTGGAAAGTAGTTCTTACTTGGAAAACAGATTTAAACATTTAAAATGTCATGAACACTTAGTATCTCTCGTGATGGATGAAATATATATATTCAGCCACAACTGTCATTTAAAGGAGGTGCTATTTATGGCAGTAGTGCAACTGATCCTCAGAAATGTGCAAAAACTGCTCAAGTCTTCATGATATCCTCACTACTTTCTAAATATGTTGATGTCGTTTCCATTATACCAGTTATCAATTTAACAAGGAACAGCTGAAGACATACATTATAGAAGTTCTGGGTATGTTGGAAAGAATTGATTTTACAGTTATTAGTTTAATTGCAGACAGTAATATTGTGAACAGAAAAGCATATGAACTTATGACCCCAAATAAAATTTTGCAGCCTAGCATTACTCACCCACTAGACTCATCAAGAAGGCTTTTCTTTATATTTGACACCGTCCACATTTTAAAATGTATCAGAAATAATTGGGAGACCAAAATAAATGCTAATAAGACCTTATATTTTCCTGATTTCGATCATCACTCCAATATACTTTCAGCTCAATACAGGCACTTAGAGTTGATGTATGAAAATGAAAAGAAAAACCTAGTTAAGTATGGGCACACACTTTCAACCAAGGTGTTATATCCATCGTCAATTCAGAAGCAGAATGTGAGCTTGGCATTGAAAATTTTCAATGACATTAACATTGTGGCCTTGAAACATGTCACAAAAGATCTTGGTGTTTCTGAAAATATTGATGAGACTGCAAATTTCTTAAATATCATTGTTAACTGGTGGAAGATAGTTAATGTTAAAAGTGTGTTCGAAGGGAAACGATTCAATGATCCATACACAGAGGCCATTAAAAGTCAAAGAGATATGCAATTTGAATTTCTAAGTAAAATGTGTCATTGGCTAAAAATTTGGAGGGTGTCTGTTCCATCAGTAAATGCTTTAACTCCGCAGACATTTCAGTCCTTGATTACTACGCTGGAATCTTTCCTGGAAATCATTCCATATCTATTTGAGAAATACAACATAGATTAAATTTTGCTAAGCAAATTTCAGAGTGATAATTTGGAGGGTCGTTTTGGATCATATAGACAGCAAAGTGGTGCAAATTACTATATAACTTACTTACAGGTATTGGAAAATGAGAGGAAATTGAGATTTAAAAATACTGTGTTGTTTGCTGCTCATAATGGTAATGTAAATTTGAAAGAACTGTTACCTACCCAACAAAATTATGATAATGATATTGACCTGAATGTTTTTCTGATATTCTAGATGAAGAGTTTGAAATGCAAGTAATTCCTAATTTACAGTGCCAATACTGACATCTTTGGGGGGGGGGGGGGGGGATTTTCATCTAGACAAGTGCTACGTAAATCTAAGTGTAATATATGCAGTTCATGACTCCAATTAAATAAACAAGTGGAAGTCGATTCTTCATATGACTTTGTAAAGGACTTGGACAGAGGAAAATTAACATTACCCACAGACAAAGTGGTATTCACTGTTGGTTTGGCATGGCATACAATGTCATTATTAGCAAGAGACTCTCAACATTTCTTAACCTCTGGGAAACAGCTCTCTGTAGTTCAGAAAATTTATAAAATTATACTTCTGAGATCAGATGTACACAATACTGGTACTGAATGTAAATGTTTACATAAGAAGACCCTATTTGAGAAACTGGATAGTGTTGCTCTTTGTGTTAACAAAATATTGATTAGTAATTTTGTGAAAATGACCAATGAGAAATCTTGTGATTCAGACACAAGAAAAGTGAAAAAACTGAAAACATAAATTTTGGCATTATTTGTGATCATAAGACTTGTTCCCTAAACTGTTTTGATGGATTACATTACATTCTGTTCCTTGTATATACTCAGTGTATATATCAGTATTAAACCTGTGGATTTATCACTAATATCTGTAAAAATAATTATGCTAAAGTATGGAGTTTGACAGAATACAAGGATCACCTCATTTGTTTGGTACGTATAAATATCTCCATATAGTGGTGTAATTGCATATAACTCTCATTTGTTTATTTCATTACCTCACCTTCTTTTTTCTTCTTCTAGGTATTATCCTAACATTTTACATTCATAGTTCCTGATTCGATAAACAATTATTTTGGCATTATTTGTGATCATAAGACTTGTTCCATAAACTGTTTTGATGGATTACATTACATTCTGTACTTTGTATATACTCAGTGTATATATCAGTGTTAAACCTGTGGATTTATCACTAATATCTGTAAAAATAATTATGCTAAAGTATGGAGTTTGACAGAATACAAGGATCACCTCATACGTTTGGTACGTATAAATATCTCCATATAGTGGTGTAATTGCATGTAACTCTCATTTGTTTATTTAATTACCTCACCTTTTTTTTCAGGTATTATCCTATCATTTTACATTCATAGTTCCTCATTCGATAAACAATTAAACTGAAATTATTGTGCGAGCAATATAAGTAATTTTTTTAGGAAAAAGGGATTCAAAATGTCTTCTGAAAACTTTATTTGAAGGTGAGCGATATACTGTATCTTATAATTTATACATTATTTCTTTATTCTTTAAAGTATTATGTTTATAGATCTAAAAAGTATAATAACATAAGTGGTATATATTATAAATACGTAAGTAATTATAAGAAACGTAATATAGCTTAGTAGTACGAGCACACCAAAAATCAGTTCCGAGACATAAAGTCCCTTCTAATATAATATTGCTTATATAATTATGTTAATTAAAGTATAATTGTCTAGAATGATGAACATATGTGAAATACTGTTTATTCATAATCATTCAGTTCACTAACAAAACAATGTAACTTCTTTGCTACGCTGTCCACTCTCTCAGACTGCCTGTGTGACGTCACACGAAAGTTTCCCTGTCGCGCCGAAGCCTATCTCTTTCGTTAGCTTCGGAGCAGCGAAGATGAAGACGAGGATTGCAATCGTGATGAATGTTATTTTGAGAATATGAATATTGAAGCAAAAGGACGCAGTGACACGGATATAGCAGATGAAGGGCCTGAAACATTCCCGGATTTGCTGCTTCCGAGAACTAACGGAAGACATCAGCAGGTGAGTACTATTTTAATTGCGCGACTGTACATTCCCAGTATCACCCTTCCCCTCGCTCCGCGCGGTTCCCTAAGCTTCATGTAGTAAACAAAACTGTGGCGCCTTCCTTCAAGTGCATTCATATCTTGGACGATTAGTACCCTGATAGCTCGAATCCTTGTTTATGTTTCAAGTGTTGAGAGGATAAAGAAAGGGGATCTACATTGCTTCCTGTCTACTGCTGGGCAACATTGCGGAACCTCACGTGGAGAAACAGATGACCTTCATGCATCTTCTTTTAAACATCAGACTGTAAATGTTGGAAATCTAGAGCTATTAACTCGATCCTGAAACTTAGCAACGATACGATGATTTCGGCGGACGTTTCTATTTAGTTTTCTATGCTCTGACTGATATAACGTTTTGGTATCTTCATAAAATTGTAAAAATATCTATTTCTGGGTAAATCTTTCAGTGCGTTGCATGTTTTAATCCGCAATTGTTATATTTTGCTTGTACGGTTATAGAATTCTTTGCTAGTTTCTTTATTTAACATATATGATATATAAAATGCATAAATATTGATATGACATGCAATTATTACATAGAGGTAAATATTTGAGATGGAAAATCGGTTTTTCTGACATACCTCTTCCGTGATTATTTTGGAGATAGATTTTTAATTAAAATGAATAAAATGCAAAATAGCAAGTTTGTTCATTTTAAAGTAAGTAATATTGGCAATTTTTGCAATTTTTAGGTAGTTGATTTTCTTTCATTATCGTTGGCAAAGACTTGCTATAAATCTAAACATATGTTGATCATTATATGACAGCTAATATAACTTGCAAATTTGTTACAGAAAGTAATTGATATTTTTTATGTTAGAAAGGAATCGTGGATAAAAGGTCATTTTTAACTCTTAATATATACTGGTAAGATGTTTTTTTTTTTTTAATTAAAAGAGAAATGGAGCAGTAGAAAACAGTTGATTTCCCAAATAGAAACACAAAATCATATTATTGTAGGTGCATATTATAGTTCAGATAATCTTATGCACAACACAAGGATATGCAACAACTAATGTACTCTCTGGCAATGGTTTTGAAAGCAGTGAACGCCCGCCTTGGTAGCGTAGGTAGTACGGGGTCTGCCTCACGTTCAAAAGGTTCCGTGTTCGAATCTCGGTTAGGTTGAGTAATCTGGATAAAGGTTTTCCGGCGTTTTTCCTCATCCTGAAATACGAATGTCATGTAACTCTTAGCTTTATGGACCTAGGGTTCATTTGAGCATAATTTCACCCATTTCATTCGCTTCCTTCTAGTTTCAGTAGCAAATAATATCAATTTCTGTTTTCGTCACAAGCGAGCGTTACTCCCTGATACATTTAAATCCCTTCCACCTTTCTATTACTTTTTTCAGCATAAAAGATTACTTTACGTTTTAAAGAAGCATCGTAAGTCGTTCTTCTCTGTTTGCCTTCCATATTGCAACTAATAACGCTTCCTTTTTTTCCCCCTTCTCAATAATAGTGCAGTTCCGCGGTATATCAAACAAAAGCTAAAGAGAAATGAACTCCAACAATTCATTGTGAGGTAATAAACGAAAAGCAATGAAGTTACTGGCGTTCCACGGAAGGGATTTTCACTCGAATCTATGCGCACCACAATTTTGAGTACTACATTTGTTCAAAAAACGTGCGCAGTAGATTCGCTTAAATACGGTAGGTCATGATGGAAACTTTGTGCTTCCAGCGTGAACCGTGGGAGAAACGGATGAAGTAGAGGTCGGAAGGGCGCCTATATCCAAACGACAGTGTAACGCTAGGAAGTTGAGAACTACAACGATTACAACGTGACACCGCGGAGTCATCTCGCTAAGTGTATCACAGAAAATAACACAAAATATTACTAGTTATTATATTACGCAGTAAGGGCATTTAAACAAAGGAATAAATAATATAAAATAATAAATCTTATAAATAAAGTCGGTGTATATGTGTAAGTTCCTTGTAGTATTCTACATCATTGCACTAATTTCGATAATACTTGGCACAGACACAAGGCGAATATTACTGTATAGTTTAGAATTTGTAATTACTTTCCATTTCACACAATTATTTAATTTTATATAATGCCTAGCAAGACCTTGTGTACCTTTGTCAATTATAATTACACAAGCTCGAGCATAGCTACCATAAGAATAATTACTTTCGGTTTCAGTCTCACAAAGTAAAAAAGGAACAGTTAATTTATATAGCAGATATTCGTTTATCTATTTCACGTTTGTCGTTATGCCTTTCTTTAACGTGGTGGCATACCAGGGTGAGATAGAGGCTAACATTATCAGACATCGGATCGCATACACCTTAGCAATCAATGTAGGCACGCAGGTATTATACAAAACCAAGTGAGACATCAACAAACGTCCGTGCCAAAATGTAAAATATACCGATGTGCTGTGTGTACACTGTGGTACAATGTAACCTACGTTATAATATGCCATCCTACTCATTCATTTCGATGCGGGAATTACAGTGAACAACCATGTACATCCGTAAATTGTCGAGCGTGAATTGTCTGCACCTCTCGCTGAAACAATATAAAAATATTGGGAGAGAGTTTGTTGAACGTCACGTGACGTTAATGGTGCATGAGTAGTACAAATCATTTTCATATATTTGTCCGAAACCTAGTTTATTTCTTATATTACGGAGCACTGAAAATCCAGTATTTTTGTGTAGAATACTGGACAGTTTATTTGTTGCTCGTTTGGTAGGTGGTGCATTCTCCGTATTGTTAATTTTTGCAGACACCTCCTCGACCACTTTTAGACAGCTCGAAATTACATTCTTTAAGCTGTTTAATGTTTGATGGTAACACCCAAAAAAATTTATTCATAAAATGGAGATCGTCGAATAATAGTTGTGAAAGTCTCACTATTAACAGACATAGGCCGCGCCGTGGCTCAGTGATTAGACCGCTTGGCTCTCACCAAGGCGGCCCGGGTTCGATCCCAGGCGACCGCAAAGTGAGATTAGTTGTGGACAACACGGTGCTGGGGCGGGTTTTCTCCGGGGCCTCCGGTTTCCCCTACCATCTCATTCCACCGGTGCCCCATCTTCATCTCACGTATCATCAGTGTCACCGCCTGCGGTGCTGTATGTAGTAAAACCGGGCGTTAAACACTACACATTTCATTTCTATTCCCAAAATATTCAAGATATAATGTTGCCTGTGTGATGTGATAAAATGTTAATTAGGTAATTTTTTTTAATAAAAATAGAGCTTCTTTTGAAAGTATCAATATATTAAATCTTCATGTCACATTTTCACATTCCTGAAATATAGAGAGCTTAAATACTTAGTTTGTTATTTAATTGACTTTTTTGTTTATTAGCTATGGCATTTTAAACACACACACACACACACACACATACACACACATACACACACAAACACACAAACAGGCCCGCCTCGGCAGCGTAGATGGTAGCGTGCCTGCCTCACGTTCAAGAGGTCCCGAGTTCGAATCTCGGTCATGGTGAGTTACCTGGATAAGGTGGATAAGGTTTTCTCCGGGGGTTTTCCTTATCCTGAGAGACGAATGTCCGGTAACTCTAAGCTCCATGGACCCTGGAATCATTTGAGCATCATTTCACCCAATTCACTCACCGTGCGATATGACTTAACGTTGGAGGACGTAAGTTTAGAAAAACAACAACAACAACAAACATACAAACACAGACGCGAGCGCACCGAACGTTTTCTGAAGGTATTTTTTTCTGTAGGACTACAGGAGGCCTCGAAATGTACCTAAGTCTCTGAAACAAACAAAACACTGTATTGTGTCTGTTTGTGAAATACATAACTAAAAAGTAGAATGTTGGAAAAATGCCAAAATTGTTAACTTAAAACCGCGAAATGATAGTTTTTAAGGAACCCTCTGCCTTAAACCATCTCTTATGTGGAAATGTGCCCTTATTTCCGAAAAAGCTCTCAATAATTTTGGTTGGAAAACATATGTTTATAGATTTTTGGGGAGGAAATGCTGTAGGTTTAAGTTCAAGATACCTCCTCGGCAATTACCAGTCATGAACGCTGGTAAAACCCCAGCAACGAAAGACCTCCTGGCATGATTTGAACCACACACTTCCCAGTCACGAGTGTGCCTTAACGATCTCGGCTACTAAGTTTAAAGTGGGACACATTTCTTTTAAAATCATCATGTGTACTGAATTGAAATACCAAGTTTGGTTTTTATGAGAGCTTTTGGTTTTGGAGTCACACACACACACACACACACACACACACACACACACACACACACACACACACACACACACACACACACATACACACACATACACACACAGATGCATAATGACAAGTTTTCTATCATTGTTCTTGAGTGCAGGGTCCCTAAAACATTTATGCCCGATTTCACCAACAAATGTTAAGGCTTAACACGAGTTTAGCAATAGTTAAAACAAAAATTGCATTTCACCAACAAGTGTTAGCGTAACACTCGTGTTAAATCTCATGTTAAACTAACAAGCCGAATTTCTAATGTTAATCCCTTAACAATTGTAAATAGTCAAGATGTCGAGCATGAACTCAGCTGTTGATGTCAATTTTCTATACTTAAGACCGTCTAAATGGCATTCATAATAGAGTACGACCTATGAGGAGAAATGATTTTTAGGAACTATCCGAAGAAAAGTGTTTTACGGAGGAAACACGTTGCTATGAAGGTTACTGCGGAAGTACAAGAGAGGTTAGAACATGAATGGAAAGGTATATGGCGATCTCGCCTTTGCTTCACGTATCAATAACCTTGCGATTTTATAATTCACTGAATTATGTGGATTGTCCACCTCCCGTCTTGAAACGTTCAAGTCACTTGCCCTTCTTCGCTCCTCGTTTTAAATTTACGTAATACTGAGTTTTTTTTATTGTTTCCGTTTAATTACCTATCTGTTTTCTGTAGTTTCACACACATACACTATACACATAAACACCCATGCCCAGGGCGGGACTCGAACCCGCAACCTTCTACGCGGTGGAGCGCTAGAGACATACGTTCTAACGACCATGGCTACGAGGGCCGGCTAGTTAGAACATGCATCGAAAGGAATATGACTATCTCACCTTAGCTTCAAGTATTAATAACCTTGCGATTTTATAATTCACTGAATTATGTGGATAAATACACTGTTCACCTCCCGTCTTGAAACGTTCAAGTCAATTGTCCCTCGCACCTCGTTTTAAATTTACGTAATAATGAGTTAGAATATACATCGAAAGGAATATGACTATCTCGCCTTAGCTTCAAGTATTAATAACTTAACGATTTTATAATTCACTGAATTATGTGGATAATACATTGTTCACCTGCCGTCTTAAAACGTTTAAGGCACTTGTTCTTCGCACCTCGTTTTAAATTGACGTAATACTGACAAGTTGTTTGGTGCTTGTAGTAGTGACACATGCATTGGAATTAAATTCGTTTCCAATATTTTCCCCGCAACATCTTTCTCTTTTACATTCACCGCGTCCGTCCTCTTATTTTCCACGATATCCTTACACTTCGTCACCATTTCAATTAACAATTCTTTCTCCGTCGATGAGAAATTTGTCTCACGGCTTTATTTATGATTTTGTTCATCCGCCATTTGTGCAGAAGAAAATGAAAACAAAAGTGCATCGGAGTACGTTTAGAAAATCATCCATAGCCTTCTATAGCTGTGATATTTACAAGTTTCTTGGCGTTAACACAGGTTTGTTAACATTTTAAGAAAACAGGTTGGTGAAATGCAAGAAATTTAACATTAGTTTTAGCGTTATGACAATTGTTACATTACATTTGTTAACGTCGAAATTAACATCTGTTGGTGAAATTGGTCATTATTTCTATAAATTGTCATCAACGAATATCTTTAGGTATAAATGCATGGTAGAGACAGTAAAATAAATACAAAATAGTACAGAATTGACGAATGTCTAGCAGTAGATCAACAAAACGATATATGAGCCAGGAAAAAGAAACGTGTTGAGGTCGCTTCTAGGAAAATGGGGAAATAAAATAAAGAAGAGAGTAAAAAGAGACATAAAGGAAAGAAAGAAGGGAAATTGGGAAAGGGGGAAGGAAAGATGGGAGAGAAAAAGGAAATGAAGAGAGGTTTCCAATCGGACAACAAACTTTGAGTTTCGTTTGCAGAGTAGTATTGGAAACGTCAAATGCAACTCAGTGGATAGTGGCAGTTTCAACGTCAGTGCACGTAAAGTGAGTATATCATAGAGCAGGCTGTGATTTATAGGACGCGGGATTGACATATCCAACTGTGCAATGACGTATTGCCATGTAATGTTCTGACAAATACCTTAATGCGCAAAGAAATACGACGTGCAAAAACATACATATGTACATCGCATCCACCACACAATATAATGTCAAATTGATTTTGTGGTATAATTCGGTCTTCAGAGGAGAAAATCTCATTTACCTCTGTGTCAAAGCTTAATGTGCTGGCTAATTCTATGTAATAAATAGTGAAACACTGTGTATAAGCGTGTAGCATGTACATGTTCATTTTGGGTATCTAGATCTAGTGTAGAGTAGAAAACATAAAGAAGTTAAGTGTAAACATTGTAACGGGTTGCTCTCACATGGCCTTCTCTACTCCGTATTCCTCTACTTTATGTTACGATAAACATTGCCTTATTGCTAATCTTGTTTGTAGGCGCAAAAGAATTTGGGAATGCAGTAGGTCTAAGCAATTACACTGGGCGACAAAAACATAATTTTTGAATGTTTCGAGCACTTCATGAAGAAATTTCTACTAATTTTGGGTTAAAAAAAAAAACAAATATCACAATGAAGAAACTTTATTAGCTCTAGTTTCTATGATATACACAAGGTGGAAGTATTATCTACATTTAGTTAATTGATGGAAATTAATCATTTCTCCACACTAGCCGTATATAGGCTAAGATATTTGATGGATAGAGTCAACATGAAAAATTCAATGCCATGGCCGGGATTTGAACCACGGATCTACTGGTTTCCGTCCAGTCGCTCTTAACCTTTGAGCTACCATGGCCAACGTGCCTTCCTGACATTAAATTTTCCAGTTGACTCATATATTACCCCGGTAGACCACTAGGGGCTCTCGCATCCGAGATACACCGTTTGTGGCGACTTACTATTGTAAGTACTTAAGTCCCAGGCTTCATCATTTAACTCTTATTAATTTAGTTAATTGATGGAAATTAATCATTTCTCCACACTAGCCGTATATAGGCTAAGATATTTGATGGATAGAGTCAACATGAAAAATTCAATGCCATGGCCGGGATTTGAACCACGGATCTACTGGTTTCCGTCCAGTCGCTCTTAACCTTTGAGCTACCATGGCCAACGTGCCTTCCTGACATTAAATTTTCCAGTTGACTCATATATTACCCCGGTAGACCACTAGGGGCTCTCGCATCCGAGATACACCGTTTGTGGCGACTTACTATTGTAAGTACTTAAGTCCCAGGCTTCATCATTTAACTCTTATTAATTTAGTTAATTGATGGAAATTAATCATTTCTCCACACTAGCCGTATATAGGCTAAGATATTTGATGGATAGAGTCAACATGAAAAATTCAATGATGAAGCCTGGGACTTAAGTACTTACAATAGTAAGTCGCCACAAACGGTGTATCTCGGATGCGAGAGCCCCTAGTGGTCTACCGGGGTAATATATGAGTCAACTGGAAAATTTAATGTCAGGAAGGCACGTTGGCCATGGTAGCTCAAAGGTTAAGAGCGACTGGACGGAAACCAGTAGATCCGTGGTTCAAATCCCGGCCATGGCATTGAATTTTTCATGTTGACTCTATCCATCAAATATCTTAGCCTATATACGGCTAGTGTGGAGAAATGATTAATTTCCATCAATTAACTAAATTAATAAGAGTTAAATGATGAAGCCTGGGACTTAAGTACTTACAATAGTAAGTCGCCACAAACGGTGTATCTCGGATGCGAGAGCCCCTAGTGGTCTACCGGGGTAATATATGAGTCAACTGGAAAATTTAATGTCAGGAAGGCACGTTGGCCATGGTAGCTCAAAGGTTAAGAGCGACTGGACGGAAACCAGTAGATCCGTGGTTCAAATCCCGGCCATGGCATTGAATTTTTCATGTTGACTCTATCCATCATATTATCTACATATTAACGGATTGAGAGAAAAGGATACATTTTAATTACATACATGCTAACAACAATGAAAGTGCATTTGATTTTTTAACTGGTAATTACATGCTAAGAGTTCTAAATTACTGAAAAAATACATAGCAGATAGTCGTGTCTGAAGAGAATCATGTGCTGGCCTATTGACTTCGTCGTCTTTTAGCTTGCCTCTTGTGATGGAGTTCCGCAGAATCCCTATACAAAGACCAACAGTAATCCGCAAGCATTACTTCATTCCAACGGCCCTGATATCTTTGTTCCATAACATAAATGTCCTGATGGAATCTCTCCCCATGTTCATCACTAACAGCTCCACAACTAGGAGAGAAAAAGTCTAGGTGGGAGTGGAGAAAATGAATCTTAAGGGACATGTTGCATCCAAAGTTACGGTATTTTTGCAGGAGCACTGTGACCAAATGCTGGTAGTTGTCATCTCTTTTGCTGCCTAATAATCCATGAACAACACCCTTGAAGGCTTTCCAAGCTTCCTTTTCTTTCCCCTCCAAAGTTTGGTCAAATGCAGGATCCTTTACAAGTTCTCTTATTTGTGGTCCGACAAAAATGCCTTCCTTAACTTTTGCATCACTTAATTTCGAAAATTTCTCTCTGATTGTGTTTTGTTATATGACAGGTGTGTCAACTCCCAAAAAAAGTTCCCCCAAATTTAATATCTTCACTCTAAAAAAATGAAATGTCACTATCTTCAAAACAAGATCTAATCTATCATTTTTATGGTGATTTTTTAATTCAGCAGATGGAAATACATGTAAATTCACTATTTTTAAGCCCGAAACATTTTCATCGGTGCCCAGTGTTATCAAATCATTAAAGATCACAACTGGTCGCTATGAAGTGGCTTTAAAATGTCACTATTTTCGCACGGCCAAGAATTAAATCTTCAATAACGACTTCCCATTTGAGTAGGTAAAGTATAAGTATTGGAAAGTTAACAAAAATAATCACTCCACAAAATACAATATCTGACGTAAATTGTGTTTTCACCAGCTCTACATTATTTTTCTGTTATTAATTTACCAGTATTGAAAACAAAATAGCTTCCAGAAGGCGACTTTTGAGAATATTCACAGAAAATTCAAGACATAAATGCAATTTGTCACGAAAATATCTTAAACATACGTTGTTTAAACAAAATCTTTAAGTCGTTTATGAGAAAATTAGAGTTTTTGATACATGTTTCACATAAAGTGTCTCCGATTCACGGATTTTCTTCAAAATCATATGGCATCATTGAAAAAATGCTGAGTACAAATAAAAAATTTGGTAAAATAAGACCTGAAACTTCCCTGGTGACGAATATGCTCAATTTCTTCTCGGGCAGCAAGCCAGGCGAAAAGACGATTAGATATCGACGTTTCGGGAGTGTGCATCTCTCCCATCATCAGGATATTTATTAAATGTTATAACCACAAATATAAACAAAGACAAAACACCATCAAAATTGACATTACTGAACAAAAGACTATTTTCATTAAATTAAATGTTAGGTCAGGAGATGGCGTGAGTATAGAAAATTAATTTGGTCAAAGAAACATAACTACTTAACTTTATTATCCAGCTGTATTGATATGTGCTTCTTAAGTTGACGGATTTCCATTTTAAGGCCGGTTTCCAAGAGTCCGTCGATTTAAGAATCAAAGATCACTTTGAAGGTTTCGCTGTATGATGTCAAACACGGTTTATTTGTCAATGATACTGCTTATTGCATTAGGTACAGCAGTGATTGTCTTGCACCATTTTTTCAATTGTTATCAAATTATTATGCAGAATACGGGTATTTCTAGAAGATTCTGTCACAACCATATTACTCAAACTTGCTTGAAAAGACCTAAGGCAGTTTTATATCAGGATAACTTCTAAACGATTGTCTCTCATGTTGCTCCGTGGAACATACATCGTGCAGCTT
This sequence comes from Mantis religiosa, assembly GCA_030765055.1. Classification (NCBI taxonomy): domain Eukaryota; kingdom Metazoa; phylum Arthropoda; class Insecta; order Mantodea; family Mantidae; genus Mantis; species Mantis religiosa. The sequence continues at coordinate 44,117,756 of CM060956.1, read as the reverse complement.
CTATTTGTGAGGGGAAAATAACAAACTATTGGAATTTGACAACATAAAAAGTAAGCATTAACGTTAAGCAAGAAGAACCTAAGAATGGAAATTTCATCCTAGGATACAAGGAATAATACGCAGTTGTACACTACTTTTACTACAAAGTAAACCCGCCTCTGTAGTGTGGTGGTAGTGTCTCTGTCTCACATTCAACAGATCCCGGGTTCGAATCTCGGTCAGTTTGAGTTATTTGCATAAGGTCTTTTCCGAGGTTTTCCCTTATACTGAGAGACTATGTCGGGTAAGCTCATTTAGCCTTCTTCATATTAAGCGGGTATTGTGGGATCCCAACATTACTATTTTATTATTTATAGCTGTTTGAAATTATTTATAATGATCAGACTATATGACACTGTTAAACTGCCCCAACTAAATGCTGCTATTGTTGAATTTTATAAGTAAATTTATCTATATAGTAAATAATAACTTAAATGTTTATTGGGGTCCTTTGGTATGTATAAATGCAAATTGGGTGTAGCAGCAACAACAACATTATCAACCTTTGTAGTCCATTGTAGTGCAGTGTGAGTACACTACCAGATAAGGCAAGAAAACACACATGTATAAATGCACAATGTAGAAATTTAAGTTGGTACAAGTTTGAAATGGATATGCATTGTTGTGTGATACCTTCAATTCTGTTGCTAAGAGAAAGTATTGGTGCATGTGAGGCAAAGGTTTCAATAGTGTAATGAATTTAATTTGGAAACATAAATTAGCGCTTAATTGTCATTGCAACACCTGGATACTCACGACACTTGCATGGTAGTGACATCGAACGATGCTTCAAAAAATTTTCTCGATACTTCAGTTTTCATTTTATTTTAAAATCACAATATATTATTTCCGCAAGTAAAACATTTCAAAGAACATATACCTAATCAGAATTAAATGTTAATCAATTAGAAGGCGACAAATGTATGCCACTCTCTCCTCGAAAGTGTTTAAATTGGCAGGTGCAACAGGCACAAGCACTGGTTTAAATTCAACTTTCTATTCTCCCCTCCCACAAGCTCTTGAAAATCTATCAGTTCAGAAACTTAATTTTATTTTAGATGTCACCTACTGCAAAGCCAGGAGTATGGGGCCTGTACAGTAACGTAGTGCACGAAAATAATCGTGTGTCAGATACACTAACAGTTAACAGTTCCCATGAAGAAATCATGCATATTCTCAACAATTAGTCACTTCCTATTTCTAGTTCACTGGGTTACTGGAAAACAAACTCAAAATTTCCAAAACTAAAACAATTAGCCGTTAAATATTTGTGTATTGCACTTGCAACAGTTTTCTCTGAAGCACTATTTAGCACAGCAAGACAGGAAAAGAAGTAGACTTGACTCCGAAAGAGTAAGAATGCTAGTATTTTTTAACAAAAGCTTATAAAAGTACACCGTTTCAAACCCACATTTGCTTTTAAATGTCTTAATGTAGAGGTTAAAAATTAGTACACTGATAGTTTTAAATTTTTTCTCATTAAATATGTGCAACTAATTAATTTCAGTGGCATTGCACAGTTCTATCAACGTTCTGTTTTGTATTCAAATTAGAAGTAGAAATTATCGAAGTATCAGGTGTCGTGGAAAATACCGTTATCGATATCGAGAAAAATTGGTATCGAACCAACCCTAATTCAATTATCATCTGTGACGTTTGGACCTTGTTCAATTTTCATTCCATTCCCATTATTTATAATATGTTGTTTTCAAATGCTAGACTTTGGCAATGAAGCCATTAGCTCTCTTGCTCTCCAATATTTCTGTGTAGTGGGTCCGGCAGGTAGGGCTTCACAGGTTAAAAGATGTTCTTCAGTCATTTCCTCTTCTTTGTTGTACAGAGGACAATTTGGACTTGTATAAATTCCTATTCTGTGTAAGTGTTTGGCCAAATAATCATGTTCCTTAAGTAATCTAAAATTTGCTACTGCAGCTTTACGTGGGATTTCTGGAATAATTTCTGGATTTTTAATTAAAATGTTCCAGTTTTTATCTTTGGCTTTGTTAGATATTATTGTTTTTGTTTTTTTTTTATATTTGCTTTTGACTAATCTTTTTATGGATGTAAAGGGTAAGTTTTTACTTTTGTTTTCAATTAAATTTGCACCTTTTTTGCAAGAAAATCAGCTGATTCGTTTCCAGCAATTCCACAATGTGCAGGTATCCACTGTAATATAATTCTTTTCTGTAGTTTTTGAAGTTGTTGGATCATTTTGTGACATTCTTTAATTTGGATTGACCTCATTTTATATGTACTTATTGCACATAATGCTGCTTTAGAATCGGAAAGTATGACAGCATTTTTGAATTTATCTATTCTGTATAGAAGGTGTTGGAGTGAAATATGAATAGCCGTTACTTCTGCATCAAAATTTGTTGTGTGGTATCCTACTGGTTGATAGAATGAGAACAGTGCACACTTAATTCCTGCTCCTGAGTTGTTGTCCAAGTTAGATCCATCTGTGTAGATATGGAACCATTCTTCAGGTGGGTATCTATTGTTCACAGTTTCTAATGCTAGTGCTTTTAGTACAGGTTTGGAAGTTTCAGATTTTGTAACTATTTGTTCTAAATCTAATTGAATATTAATTGGTTCAAATTTCAGTGGGCTTTATAATATTAAAGTATGTTGTAACAAATACAAATGCTCTTTTACTGTATGGTAGGGCGTAGAAAACACATATGACACTTTTAGTTTAATGTTATAAACATTAGACGGTAGGAGTAAACTTCTAGTGATCTAGTGCAGTTGTTACGTATCAACGAATATTACATGAAATTCTGCCTTGATAAAGAGGGAAATGGGAGGGGACATAAAGCTGTGACAACCTTATCTGTTTGCCGTCCCTCATTCGCCGCTTTGCTTCGTATGCATAGATTACTGGCACAGAAGCACGCGAGAAGGAAGCAATTATTGTTGTCGATAAAAACCGCAACACAATGCCCTTGAACAGTGAAGATTGAACCACTAAGATACGGTGTTCCGAAACTTATGGATTTTAATCTACACTTGTAGCTACTTCGGATAGGTTTTAGTGGTTACTTTATCACCTAGCCATAAAATGTCCAGCAGACCCACGACGCCCTTCTCAGTAACAAAAATTGTGCAGGAAAGTGATATAACTGAAGCAACGAAAACGCCCAAACCAGTAGGTGGCACTCCAGTTGTAGTGGGAGACATTCTGAGTTCAGAAAACCCTTCAAAACACAAACCACGTGATGAAGCATCCAACATTCCTTTCTCTGTAGAAGCTATACTGCGGCTAGGGTCGTCGAAACACAAAACCAATGATGAAAGACCAAAGACACCTTTCTCTGTGGAGGACATCCTGCGGTTAGAGTCATCGAAATCTCCAAAACTAAAATCCAGTAACGAAATCTCGAAAATGGAAGACATTTTACCAACGGAGTCATCAAAATGGGACACTGAAACAACGAATGTCCATTTTTCTGCAGAAATCTTCAGGAAGCAACCTTCGGAGAGTAGAGACAACAGGTCGAAGGCATCCTCTTCGGCATTCAAGCTGCGAGCTGCCTTAACTAAATCACCCGGCTACAGCTCCACTGATGAGGGTTTGGATGCTCTTACTTTCAGGTGTCTGAACCCATGTGGTTCGAAATTGTGGATCACCACATCAGCGTGTCGTTGGCACAACTTCAACCATGCAATCAAAGACAGAATAGTTCATCAAAACTCCGAGAGCATCTCTTCTTCAATTAACGGTATGTTTTCTTTCCAATGTTTTGCCCTATTTGCCACACTATATTTCACATTACCTCAAGCAATTCTTTAGTGAAAACTGAAAGAAATGTAAAACAATTGAATCTTACCTTCTAATATCTTTATTTTTATGAAGCTTATTTCATGCAAAAGCTTATTTTTCTATCTATTGCAAAAGCTTATGTCTCTGTCTACTGCATGTTTTGGTAAACACTTAAACAGTCAGGTGTACAGGAAGCTGAAGCGATAGTCAAACATTTGAAAATCTGATATATCATAGTTGCAAACTTTCTGTAGATCCTGCCAAAAGTCCTCTTTTCCTATTTATCATGATAAAGTATACCCAAAATGATTCCAATATATATTATATAGCAGTATACAGGTTCCAAGTATAAATGTGCAAAATGTTCTGGCAAACGCTTACTTCTACTTTGTTAATCGAGATAAACATTTGTAAAAAATAATTGTATTAAATATGGATATGGGTTAATAAAGTAGGCTTACGTGATGGTCAAATATTTTAAGAGATAGTCGCTATGTGACGGTACTGAAAGTCCCTTCACAAAAACAAAAATTAACGACTTCTCATTTGAGGAAAGTGTAAAGTATTTGAAACTTCAAACTAATATCAAGGAATATCTCTCAAATGGTTAACTCTGTCTCCCAAATGAAACTATTTGACATAATAATTGTCTGCTTTATCCAGTGAGATTAGCCTGTATCTTGCGGTTTACCAATTGTGCAAAATAATTCAGAATGAAGGTTTCGCAGGCTGATTCCAGAAAAATATAATTATACACTTGCCACGAAAATATCGTAAGTTAAGAGAATTGTAGACACGTTTTAGAAAAAACCAAATTCTTTTAGAGGTTTCCATGTAAACGTTCCCTCACCCCTTCTTCTAATTTACGTCCTCCAACGTTGTCATATCGCATGGTGAATGAAATGGTGAAATGATACTCTAATAAGCCCAGGGCACTTAGAGCTTAGTTAGCCAACATTCATCTTTCAGGGGAAGGGAGAACCTCGGAATACACCTTATCCAGCTCACTTTCTTCTCGGGCAACAAGCCAGGTGAAAAGACGATTTGATATCGACGTTTCGGGAGTGTACATCTCTCCCATCATCAGGATAGTAATTAAATGTTATAAACACAAATGAAACACTGGATATA